>SIJG01000178.1:0-17082 GCA_023374025.1 Heterodera schachtii
CCCATACTTCCAACTGCCTTGTTGCCAGTGGTTAAGCTCCTTGCTTCCACTCTCAGAAGTTCGAGCCCGCGCCATGTTTTTGATTTTCCATAATTTATCGGACAAAATCTCGCGCAGCAAAAAATCTCGCGCACAAAAATATTTAAATAATTAATTTAAATTTAAATAAATTAAATTAATTAATTAAAGTCTCGCGCACCATCCCATAGGGATCAAAGATCATCCAATAGGTATGGGATGCGGGGGGGGGGGGGTCCGAAAATAAGGATTGAAAAAAATCGATAATCAAAGTACTCGTACATTGTAGTCACGTGGAGCTCAGGAAAAAATAGGAAAAAACCTAAAATTGCATCCCTACTCATGGCAATTAAAATTATTGTTTTCAGCAAAAAAAAACATACCAAGTCCACAGAAGTGCATGTACAGTAAAAACTATGTAATTATATTACATTATTTTTATATTACATAGCTAATAAATGATTCAAAAAATAATATATCAAAAGAATATTCATTATCCATTTTCTTGTTCTGTAAATTCATTATTAGAAATAAAAGCATAAACATAAATTCTTAAGCAAAATAGAATTGTGAACATAATATTATATTGTAGAATGCATTAAATTAACAATGATTCTATTAATTACCAAAATCATAATTAGGGCCGCGACTTTTAGTGACGAAAAATCCCGAAATAGTTAACTAAAATAGTGAGTAAAAATGCCAAAATAGTGACAAAATAGTGGCAAAAAGTCCGAAAATAGTGACAAATAGTGACCTAATTTGTAGCCAAAAATTAAGCAAAAATAATTTTTATTCACTGGTTGCAGTTGCAAATGAGATACATTTCCAAATTTTGAGGCAAAATACTCATTCGATTATCGGATAAAATTGTTTTGTAAATAGAGAAAGTCCGTTCAACATCGCAAGAAGTCAGAGGCGCGAATTTATAGAATGGAATTAAGGTGGGGGGAAGATCACAATCAACATTTTTTCCGGAAAGGATTTGGCAAAATTTGGCAATTTGATCAAATGAGGGATTTTTTGAGACAATATAAGAGATTTTTGGCGGATTATTTCTGCTTTCTCGCCAGCTGCATTGTCCAATTGATTGTGAATTTCCGCAAAAATTTCCATTGATTCAATTATGGACAGTCCTTGTGACTCCAATTTAGCAATGGCAGGGCACAAATTTCCAAAATTCGTGTGAATGTACGTGAGATCTTGCCATGTTGACTGAGTGAAGCACGATTGACTTTCTCCAATGCATGATGAATCACTTGGGTCGAACGAGTTGACCATCTAAGTGCATAATCGTTAAACAATCTTAATGTTCATCATACATTTTTCACTGCCTCGAAATTTTGCCAATAAAACGACACGGCTTGAAGCCACGTTCCCCATCTCGTTAAAACGGCCTTTGGAGGCATTGCCAAACCAGGATACATTTGGTGGTAAATGTTGGAACGGTGAGGTGCTTTGGCAAAAACCGCCTTAGTCTTTGCGATCAATTTGTCGGCCTTTTTGAATTCATCGCGCACTTTCTCTGCAACACGGTGTAACGAATGACAAAGGCACAAGGTGTGGACGAGATTTGTGTAAAAAACCTGGATAATAATTTCATAGTGAGGTACTGGAATGCCTATTTACTTTTAGTTGTTTTCCGGCCTTTTTCATGTATGCTGCGGCGTCCGTGACGAGTAGCAAAACTCGTTTTTTGTCAAACCCATTCGAAAAAAAATTGTCTAAAAAGACAAAAAGTTTTTTTCCCTTGTTTGAATTTTACCGAGTCCTTCGTTGACGAACCGAGCAATTGCAGAGCTATCCACTTTCGTCAGGCATTTAACAGAAATCAAAAGTGGGGTGTGCCATTTTTCTCCATCCAATTTTCCAATCAGCAAATTGGCCACCGCTCTTCCCATTTTGTCTGTTGTTTCGTCCACCGAAATCCAAACATAAGAGTCGACGAGAGCATTCTTAATTCTCTCCATTGTCTAAAATTAATTTTTGTTTTTGTTTCTTTTTTGGAATAACTTGGTCAAAAGTTAGGCTCAAGTAGTTTTTTTGAAGTGTGGAACGATGGGGAATTTCACGTTTGCAATATTTTTCCAAAAAATTTCTAAATTTTTCATTCTCCAATTTTTGGAAAGCAATATTCGCGGCAACAAAAGCTTCGCACAAATCGAGGTTGAATTGGTTTGGAACATTGTTTGTTGTTGTCAAAAATTGCTGCTGTTGTCCTCCTTTGTTCCGTTCTATTTTTGCCTTGTGTTTTGCCGTTTCATTGTGTTGTTTGAGATGCGCGAATTGCGTGCAAGGAATCTGTGAATTTTTTATAGGTAGTTGTTGTTGTCGGATGGGTGTTGCCGCAGTTACCTGTTGTTCACATAATTGACAATAAATTATTTTTCCAGTTGTTGAATAAAAGTCAGTTCCACCGATCCGTCGGATCCATTCCCGAAAGTAAGCCGATTTTGATTTACTTTTTGGCATATCTTAAGACGAAATTTTAAATAAAAATTTAAATATTGTGATGTTTATTTTTTCTTGTTGCATTTTTGCTAATAAAATCTCTGAAAAATGTCAAAATAGTGAAAAATAGTGACAAAATGCCAAAATAATGAATTTTCACTATTTTAGTGACGAAGCGCCAAAATAGTGATTTCTAGTGACAGATAATGACACCAGAATCGAAAAATTTTAATGCAGAAATGCGTTTTTTGAGCTCCTTTCTTCAAATCAATTGAGCAAAAAAAAATAGTTTTTCACTAAAAATCGCGGCCCTAATCATAATATTTTTATTATTAAAAATTTATTTAATTTTATCATTAATTCATTGAACATTTAATTATAAACCATAATTTTACGTTTACTGGCCAAGAACGAACAGCCTAACGAAACGGGTTTCTATTGGTAAAAGTTTTCTTTTTATGAGTATATTTATTTAAAATGCACATTAAATATCTTTGAATGTAATAATGCTTGAATAAAATTGGTTTATTTTAAATTTTTCCAACAATTTGTGGCCCAAATTCAGTCATCATGTTTTTATCGCATTGCTAAATTAAATAATTCATCCCTATTTTAATGTATTATAATGATAATTATTTCGTTTCACTAGACCTCGATTCAAATTTCATATTTTTTAAAAATTTTCTTTATATAATTTTTAATGTTTTGATAAATAAATTTCCAATCATTTGAAAAAATACATTATTTAAAACATTATGATCTTTTTTCATTTGTATTTATTTATTTAATTAATTTTTCATTTTTTAAATATTCCATTTAATTAGTTAACGGGAATTTTATTATTCAAATTGTAACCCAACCAAAAAAAGTCCGTAAAAGTGGGTGCTTCTTTCAATTTTATGCTATTTTTAATAGAAATTTTATTTATATATTTATTAATTGTTTCAATAATCTTTATAAAATTTTCAGAGCTATAGTATATATCAATCGTATGTCGGTAATATTTATTTCATTAATATATTTTGCGTTTATGACAAATCTTTCTACTTTTCATTTTAAAATTATAAAGTTTCAGTTTTTACGACAATGAATATTTTTTTCAGATAATTAACTCATTAAATTTCAAAAATTAAAATTGCCAATATATTTTTTCTTTAACTCTATAGCTTTTTATGCAGTCAATTATCAAAAAAATTGTTATAAAAGAAATTTTTTTTTTTTTGACCCATAAGATATTCAATAAATTATTAGACAAAAGGATATTAATTGCAGCTTTATCTTTTAATGTAAACTAACGCACTTAAAAATGTGTTGTAAAATTGTATTAAATTACTTTTTTTATAAAAATTTTATTTAAATAGATTTTAAACCAAAATTTTCATTAAATTTTGTTGAATTGGGTTTTAGTTTAATTATTTCAATAAAAAAATAAATAAACAGTCAAAATTTTATAAACATTTACTTTCTTTTTTTTTTTCTTAATTTGTTGCATAATTATGTTAATTTTCAGTATAAGCCGCGCTTAAGCTTTGATATTAAAGACACAATGTGAAAGTTCAAAATCCATTTTGCCTTTCCTAACCGGCACATCTAAGTTAAAACATTTTAAAAATATTTAAATAATTAATTACAAAATAAATGATGCACTATAGTGTGATTATAATTTGGAGAAAGTGAGTAAAATGTTAAAAATTGAAATTTTAAAGCGTAGATTTTAGGCAAGTGTAATTTTCAAATTGATTTAAAGGACGAGTACTGGAATGCACCATTCAAAAATACAATGCGTGTACAGTATTATTTAAAATTTTTTTGTTAATATTTTAATAAATGTATCCACATATAAATGTGATTTTCTGACTTTGTATGCTATTTATTGTAAATTTTCTACAAAAACGTGGTATAAAATATGTTTGAATGATTTAAAATGAAATTTTATTAATGGTTGTAATAGCCATAGTATTCATTTCATTTAATTTTTTATTCTCTTTATGAAGAGAAGAGGTTATTATTTTATGACTTCTATTGATAATTTATATTTTACAAAACTTATGAGTTTAGATTAGAAAAATGCAATTTATTAATTTTATTGAAGTTCACCAAAATTTTCTTACAAAAGGTGCGCCTCACTGTAAGATAGTTGTCTTATTTTCTGTTGATAAATTAATTTAGATTTAGATAATATTAAAAGGGAATAAAGAAACCAAAAATGATTAATTAAGAAAAATATTACCTTTTTCGAAGAAAATATCATTTACATAATTAAAATTGTAATTTATTTATTAGCATGATATGTACTCGGATTGACTTCCGCAAGCTTCTTGTTTTCGTCTTTTCTTTTTTCTAGGTTTTGGGACAGTTCAGAAACATGATGTTAAGTGGTTTATTTGAGATCTAAACTGTTTATATTTTTTGATTCGTTTTATCGACTAAAATATTTGGATTTTTTGTTTGGTATAATTATTCAAATTCAATAACAAAAAATCTTTGGTTTTGTTTTGCAATAAAATAAATATTTTTATTTTATTATTTTATTTGATAATTGATAATTAATCCGCAGTTGTTCCTTTTTGTTATTTTTAATATCCATTTTTGCAATATTTTGTATTTTATATTTTATATTTTTATTTTTTTCTCTCAATATTCAAATTTTAAATTTATGAGTAAATATTATTTTTCTATATATTAAAAAAAAAAATTTTTCATTTTTAAATATCAATTTTTACAAACCCCCGATGAATCGAAGTCTTTGTTTTATTTTTCTCAAAGTTTCAGATGTTACTTTAATTTTCCAACTAAATATTGATCCGAGTCTCAATAGTTTCAAAAACCTTCTTAAAAACTTTTAATTTTAATAATTTAATAATTCGGCTTTATTTTATCCTGGTTAAATCACTTGAAATTATTATATTACTATCTCATGATAAATTTTCTGTATATTTGGTGCGATGCAATTTACTGTAAGCCAATAAGTTACGCAATTTTTTAAACTTTTCGTTTGTTTATTACCTTTTTTCTTTAATTACAGTACTCAATCGCTATTAATACCACTTTTAATATGTTATTTTATTAAATATTACTATTTATAAGTGCAAATACCCTCAAATAGCTTTTATATTTGTGAGTGAAAAGGCACTCAAACTTTTTATTTTTTTATAGAATTCGCGTACACATTTTTTGTCAATTTCTTTCAAAAAATTGCTTGCCATTTGGTGTTGAAAATCAAGTCATAATGGATTTTTATTGTAATTTCTTGCCTAAGTAATTGATTTTGGTTTTTCAATACTAAAATTTATAATATTAAACAAATAGAACTATTTTTTGTTTATTTTCTTTTGTCATTCTGTTTTAGTTTTGGCCTGTGCATTTATTATTTAGGTTTTTGATATTTATTTTTTTAAATTATTTTTTTCTCTTTTTAAAAATTTTTTAATGCTTATTGAAAGTGGTTTTAATTCCTTAGGTAAATTTAATTAGACACAAAATAATTTTGATACTCAAAAATTCATTTAAAACATTTCTTCGAACAAAAAAATTAAGTATTCTTTGTATCTATAGCACCATGTTTTTCATCTAGCTAGCCTGGAAAATTCAAATAATTTCGTTAATTTTCAAAAAAGTTATAACCAACGATTAGAAAATTTAGCATAAAACAATTTGTTTTCAAAATTAAAATTTTACGCCATATTTGAAATGATAATTTTAATTTTTCAAAAAAGTTCTGTTTCTAGAAAGGCTTCCATTAAAAAAAAGAAATTTTTATTCTCGACAAAATTCAAAATATGCAATATGATCAATATTTACCAAAAAAATTTATATGAGCATGTTGTTAGATTATTTAATAATCTAATGGAATTTCAGATTTTAAATATTAATTTGACTCTTCATAAATTATTACTTCAACATGGTACAAACAAAATGCATAAAATAAATATTCTTTTTATATTATTCCTATAACAAAGTTATTAAAAATAAATCAATACGATATTGAGCTAAAGCTGTGAACAAGTATTTTTTTTTATAATAAAATATTCACGTTATTAGAAAGTTGACAGCGCAACTCATTATTATTATTTGAAGAAAATGTTATCAAATATTTATTGCATAATTCTTGAAAAAAATCCTTTTTATTATGTACTCTTGTTATTAGGTTTAATTTAAACCCTAATTTAAATTCATTCTTAATAATTTTTACTCAATAAATTTCTTTAATTATTTTTTTCTATATATAAAGAGATTTGTGTTTTAAGCTTTGTTAATTGAATTATAAATAAGAAGAATTTTTTAAAACATTAATGCATTATTAAGGATACGAACTGAATTCGCTAGAGGAGGAATATTTTTACTAATATTAATAATAAATAATTTAAATTAGCCAAAAATCAAAAAGCCCAAATATGCTTAATTTTTTATCTTTCTCGCCGGTATGTTCTACAAATATTCATATTCTTAATGTATTTCTCTTCTCTTATGCCTGAAAATTATAACAGTATTTATTTCTAAGATTGTACTTGGAAATTGGTATTTTATTGCTATTTTATGAAAAAATTCAAAATTATTGGCATTCTGTCAAAAGAATATTAATAATTAAAGAAATAAACACTTTCAAACGGATATTTCAAAATACATTAATATAGCAAGCAAAAAATTGCAATAAAGTGATAAATTAATAAATGAAATAAAAAAATAACAAATTCTTAAAGAAATTGTTTAACTAACAAAAATGAACATGTTCTTACTTCCTGTGCGACACTCTGACTTTGAGCCTAATCGACGATAAATCAAAAATAGATTTAAAAATAGAATTTTTATAAAAATATTTATTCGTGTGGATTGAACAAAGAAAAAAAAAACAATTTTTAAACATATACTCGGAAGATTTTCCCGATTTTTGCCCAAAAAGAATTTATAAAGAGCAAAATAAATATAAAATAAAAAATTCAAATAATTTTGAGAAGGCCCATAATTTTCTAACAAAAACTAATAAATTATATCAAATTTAAATGCATGTTTATTTCCAAATTAAACTATCAGATTTTGATCTCAAGATTTTTAATTTATCCTTTTTAAGTTTTGGTTTTATCTGAAATAAGATGTTTGAGTTATCCATAAGAATTGATTCAAATAAAAATATAAAAGAATTAAATATTTAAAATCTCATTTAATAATCGCATAAAAAACTTAAAAATATAGGCTACAGGTAAAGAAACGATCCAACGACATATTTTAACTAAATTAAAATTGAAAGGAAATAAAAAATAAATAACAATAACAAAATTTGTTAATAACAAATATGAAAGTTGAAACATTCATATTTAAAAAGTTCTCTTTGCAATCTGTTCCATAGTGTATAAATTTTGTTTGATTTATTATTACTTACAAAATTATGTTGCTTTCGTTTTAATTTTTATAAATTATTATATCTTGCATGTAATTTTGGTTTGTATATATTGATCATTTGTGACATTATTTAGATAAATTTATTTTTTTTATTTAAATGAAACTTGCTCATGTCAATAGGTTCATTATAATTAAAGATAATATACACATTAATATTTCGTTCTCAATTAATGTTTTTTTATTTAATTGTTTTATATAATTTTGGCTTTAGTAAAGTCAGCCTTTGAGATAATATTTATTAAAATAAATTTTTTAAATTAAATGAAACATGCTTATGTTTATTTGAATTTTTTATTTGGTTACTTTTATTTATTTTTTCTAAATTTCAAAATTTATATTTTTCTTGTAAATAAATCGCCGATGAGATAATAAAAAGCCTTCCATTTCTGCTTTTTGCATTGATATTTTTTCTTTCAGGGTCGTTATGCTCTATAATGATCGAGAAATGAAGCATCAATTTCTTTAAAGATAGAAAAAATAATAAAATTTTCAAATTTTTATTTTGCACTATAAAAAGTATGTCTTTTATAAAAAAAAATTTTGACGATAATAAAGAGGCGGATTTGACTCAGAACGAAATGGCCGCACTTAATGGACTGGATTTTCACCTAAGGATTAACATTTTGCCCATTTCTTTATTAAATGGAGAAAATACATAAAATAAAAAAAACTTATTTGCTTTGGGGTCATTTAAAACTGCGCCACAACTTCAGAGATTTCTTAAAGATTCTAAGTTTGTCTCTCATTAATCAATTTATAGTATTAAATTTTTTATATTCATTTCATTAATTTATCGATTCTCAGAAAATGGTAATATTTTTAATGATAAAGTCGCAAGCAAATTTCGTATAATAAATTATTCTTTTTTTGGTAATCCAAATAAATATTTTTTTAAACTATAAAATAAAAAAAAAACAAAATTCTAGTATAAATTTTTTACGAAATATATATGTGGATGTTTAGAATATATAAATGAAAAATTAATATTTTTTTATTTTTATTTAGTTATCTTGCTAAAAATCTACTTTTTCATGCATTTATTAATAATACGCAAGTAACACAAAATATAAACAAATTACTTATTTTATTTCATAAATTTTCATAACTTTTAATTTTTATTATTTAATTAGGTTTAATATAGTTATTTGAGTCATTTTTCTCTAATGCCTTTAATATTTTGGTTTTTTAAATAAAATTAGATGGATGTTTATTTCAATTTTTATCATTGTAATTATTTAATTCATTTGTTAAATAAAATTTGTACACTAATGTTTAAACGATTATAATAATAGATTTGAATAATTATTAATTCAGGTTCACCATATACAATTGCATAAAAGATATTGTTAAAATTATATCATGAGACCGAAAAAAGAAAAAGGTTCCATAAATAATTTTTTTAGTCTAAATTACAATCGAAATAAAAAAATTTCTCTTAAATTACAATATTGTCATTAAAGGATATTGTATTTTGCTGTCGCTTTATTATATTTTTTTCATCATAGTAATTTTTATGTAAAATATATTAAAATTTTCGAACCTTATGCTCATTGTTCTGTGATTATGCCGATTAATATAAAAAATCCAGATTTGTAAATTAGAAAGATTGTTTAAATGCTAATATTTATAAATATCTTATAATCTGTAATTATTTTTCATTAACATAACCTACTTTTCATTACGCGACGAATGCTCAAAATGCTTGTTTAAATTACATTAATCATCGGCAGTTAATAATTTAAGTTATTATTAAATTTCAATTATTTTTTACTGTTTTCTGGGGTATGTTTTAATAAGTAATTTAAGCCGTGGTGAGTCAAAGTGACAAAAGTGCGAATGAGTGGTGATCAGAAGAGGCGGGTCATTTCAGTACGGAATAAACGATTTTAACTAATTAATAATATAATTATTTTAATCTATTAATTAGGTTGTTGACCATATTTATAATTTCGATTTATTATTTTATTTTGCCAAACAAATTACATTTTTATGAGAGAAATACAGTGCCCCAAAAAAGACTTGACTCAAACCTGAAAGACTATCGTATAGTTCATTTAAAAACTTGAAATAATTCATTCTTGCATACTTTTGGTGCTGATCAAAAAGTCTCTTACGCCAACTGGATCAGATCACTCCTTCCTAGTGACCGGGACACCCAAAATACAATGAAAATTGGGGAAATTTTCGAAATCCCTAGGGGGCTGGGAATTTTTTCTAGAGAAAAGGGCAAGCCCACTGGAAAGAGCACAAAATTTGCTACCGAATTGCTTTTAGAATGGTGAGTCTGCGTTTTGTTCATAGAAAGTTATACTTGGTTGAATAATTGATCACCATAAAAATGATCAATTTTTGATCAATGCCATAACTTTTTCTAGAAGCATCCAAATTAAACATTCTTGGTATCATTTGATAGCCCTGAGGGCCCTCTATTTGCCTTTAAAAATTCCAAAAATTTAGTTGTGTTTCAAAAAAGTTTGGCTTGTAAATTTCAAAAATTGATTTGGTAAACCTTTTTGACCACAACTTCTTTGAAACTCAACGAAATTTTTGAAATTTTACAGAAAAATAGAGGACACTATAAGCTATCAAAAGTTACCAAGAATGTTTAATTTGGGTGCTTCTATAAAAAGTTATGGTGTATGAAACTTATCAAAATATTACATGGTCATGTCTTTTTTCGTGGTCGTGTAAACTGAAATAGAGCCAAATATATTTATTATTATTAGCTTATTATTCAATTATAAATTTAAATAATTAATTAATCATTAGAATAACTCTTCCGTACTGAAATGACCCGCCTCTTCTGATCACCACTCATTCGCACTTTTGTCACTTCGACACAGCACCAATTTAAGCAATCTTAATTCTTTTATTTTTATATCTTAACCTGTCCCTTTTATTTTGTTATATTTTTATCATCTGCATGCAGCCAATTAGCTTCTTAACCGTTACAAGGAATTTAGTGGTAACAAAATTATAATAACACATTAATGCAACTATTTGTTTTTCTATTAATTAAGTTTAAGAAGTATACGTAAAATATTTTGTTTGTGTTTATGTCTGAGAGAATTTAAGAAGAAATTATCAAATATATTTTTATTAACAAAAAATAAAAAATAAATAAGGAAAATTTATGAATTTAAAATTAAAAAAAAAAAAACAAATAATGAAAAAAGTTAATTTATTCAATAATAATTGGACAATCGAAATTGATGAAAGCAGTCGCAAATATTAATTTTAAGAAATATTTATATGTCAATTTATTTTTATTTTTTTTTGAAATTAGACTCGATTTTTAGTTTTAGAATTTAAAGAAACAAATACATCATTAAAACATTGAATTTTTATAAGAGTATGTCACATTTTTGAACGCGAAGTATTGTACAATAGAAAGAATTGCAACAATATGAAAAAATAACTCAAATTATATAATTTCAATAATAAAATAAAATATACATTGCTGAAAACCATTGATTCATATTTTTGTCAGCACTTACAGTTAAAAATATGCATGTAAAAAAGAATTTAATATGAACCCGATCTCTCCATAAACACATGTAAAAATTTGGTTAATTGAACAAATGGACAAAGATTGGTATATATCAGGGATGTTGCTCGTCTCGTGTCTCGTGTCTCGTATAAAAATTAAAAAATAATAATTGATCTATTCTTTTACCTAAAACTAAAGTGGAAACATTTAGTCAAGTGGCTAAACCTCCAGTCTTTATTTTGTTTTTGTCTTGGTTCGATTCCCACAGAATAAAATTATTTCTTATTAATATTATTTTTAAAATTTAATTATGAGATTTTCCAGCCACCAAAAAAAACATTTAATATTCTTTCTTTTTTTAAACATAGTCAAAAAATCCAATTTTTTGTGCAAAATCGTTTAATAAATGGTTACAAGATTTCTGAAAACCGCCGGACCCTAAATTCCTTAAAATTTTAAAAATGAATCCAGAATATTGATCATTTTATGGATAAAATCTCTTAATAAAATGCAACTAAATTTTCAAATTTTCCCCGACGGCGCCTATCGGCACCGCCGTCCCCCATGTCCCCAAATGTTTCTTTTAAGAAAAGCACGCCTCAAAAAGCGTTTTCTTAAAACAAAAAAAGGCGTCTCCTGGCTAAAAATCGCAAAATTTGTTATTTTTTAGACAAAATCTGTTAGCAAATTGAATTTAAATATTACCAAAATTTCTCGGCGGCGCCTATCGGCACCGCCGGCCTCATATACTCTAATTTTTTTTTAGAAAAGTGCGCCGCAAAAAAAGCGGTTAGAAAAGCATAAAAGCTCATTTCAAGGTTAAATTTTAAGATGGATTTTTTTTAGTTTTTTGCTTTCTAAAATTAAAGAAAAATTTTAATAATTAAAATTTTTTGTTTTTTATTTCCTTTGTAAATCGGGCCCATTTGAAATAAAATTTCGGCCCGAAGATTTCTCCGTAAAAATAATAACAAAATTTTGATTATTTTTTTTTTGTAAAAAATCTCGTCTCGTCTCGTGTCTCGTATTCTCGTGTTTTTGGGGGCGTATCGTCTCGTATCTCGTATTTTATTTTTGTCTCGTTTTTCTCGTGTCTCGTATTTTATTTTTCAATTCGCAACATCCCTGGTATATATAAATAAAAAAGAAATTTAAAAAATTCGGTGATTAACAAGCATCATAACAGCCGAAGTCTTTTTCATCTGTTTACTTTAAAAATGATTATAAATAGGAATTATAGTTGAAATTAAAAAAAAATTATCATTACGCCAAAAATTTGATTTATTCAACCTTATCGTGGACAAAAGATTTACAAGCGTATACGGGTATATAAGCTTCTAATTAATCTTTTATAAAATTGAAAGTTAATTATATTTTTAAATTATTTTTGCTAAAAATATGAAAGATTATTTAATAATTTTCAATAAAAAATTGATTGATATCTATGACCATTTATTGTAGGAAAATGGGTTTTGTAAGTAAACATTATATATTATATACCAAATCTATAATGCCTTTTTTGACCTTTTTTTTCCGAAAAATTCCATTAAAATTTAGAAATATACAATCACCTACAAAAAATGTTAAATAATAAAAATTTAAAATAAATCAAAACATAAATTTTAATTTTACAAGAAAAAGAACAAAATTACAATAAGGTACTAATAAAGAATGAATAAAATAAAATTTCTTAGACAACGAGTTCAAATCATGTCGAACAGCGCATGCCATGAGTATAGGATAATTAAAAGCAAAATATAATTAAGATGAAATTTATATAACATTGAAAGGAATTTAAAAAAAGGTTAAATTTTTAAGAAATAACATAAAATTCATAAAGAAAAAACTGTAAAATATTGAACGCATCCTATCAAGGTAGAATAAAATAAACTAAAATAAATTATCAAATTTTAAATTGTAAACCGATTATATTAAATAAAGCAAATATGGAAATGTCAAAATCTCTATTAAACTTATTTTTGAGAAGAAAATTAATAGGTTTGGACATCGACAAAGATACAAAGCTAATGCTATTCAAGATTACTAATTTGAAAAAATTATTTTTTATTTATTATAAAAGTTTTTAATATCCAATTATTGATAATGAAATTTTTTTAAAGTACTTATTTTACATAAAAACTAATTAGTACAAAAAATACCTTAACCGTTATCCTATAATTCTAATTCCCTTAAAATATTTTTTGCACTGTTGTTAAACTTTTTCGCTAACTTATCTTGTAAGATTTATGAGAATTTCAAACGTTTAATTGTATAAAACAATGAACTTTAAACAAATTATTATAAAAGAGAAATTTTAAATTGATTAAATATTTATTAAAAATTACTCTAGACTACATTAAAAAGCTATTTATACATCATAATGAAGTCCAATAACTAATGATTATATCAAATTATATTACATTTTAAATAAAAAAATATTATAAAAAAATGAATTTCTGCTGTACTCAATAATGTCTTCAGTAAAACAAAATAAACAATGTACTTAAAAAGAATTCATCCCGTTGACCAAGAATATTAAATAATAATCCAATTAAATGATGAAAAACCACCCTAATACACACTATAAGAAATCGATTATTCTTTTGTTGCTAGGAGCTAAATGACCCTGTAATTATTTTTTCACGGTTAATCACGCAAACCAGGCAATGTGCATTTCAATGAAAAACAAAAAATGAAATTAAAAAGAATTATGCTGAAGTATTATTTAAAATTAACATAAATTTAACATATTCCTAATAAACATACATTGCATATTTTAGTAGATAAGCAATAAAAATTATTCAATTAATAGAAAAAACTTTTTTGTTTGAGAGTCTAAATTGAATGATAAAAAATAAAAATAGCAACCAATAAAAAAAATAAATGAATAGTTTTCATTTTGTGCAAAAGCAGAACTCTCAAAACAAAAAATATCCAAAAAACTTATTTAATAAAACGCATCAAAAAATATATAAACGAAAAAATCTCAAATTGAAGAAGCCCCTTATTAAAACTAATTTTTATATCTCAATTTAAAATGCAAATATTATTTAGATGAAAAAAATAACACACTTAATTTATTATATGCGCCGACAACAATCGTAACGAGAACTCAACCTTTTGAAAGAAAAGATTTCGCTGAACTTAAATAAAATTAATAAATTGCACGAATAAATAAATCATTCGAAAATAATAAAAAAATCCTTCACGAAAA
Source organism: Heterodera schachtii (assembly GCA_023374025.1). Taxonomy (NCBI): domain Eukaryota; kingdom Metazoa; phylum Nematoda; class Chromadorea; order Rhabditida; family Heteroderidae; genus Heterodera; species Heterodera schachtii. The sequence goes on from SIJG01000178.1 coordinate 14,571, forward strand.
ACCCATAAAAAATAAACTAAACCCAAAACAAATAATTTTATTTTGCTATCACAAAAATGATAACAATTTAAAAATTTTCATTTTAAATAATGAATAATAATATTTGAAACTTTAATGTAATAAGTAATTTTTTGAAAAACTATATTTCACTAATTAAGGGATGTAATCACAATTATTAAACATAAAAAAACAAAATAAAATAAAAAGTCATATAAAGTATAAGAAGGTCTATAAATTATTTATTAATAAAAAGTATACCAAAATTAAACTAAAGTTTATTTTAAAACTTTCAATATTATATTTTACACTTAAAATTTTTATTAACATTTGCTAAATTGCTGAATGAAAAAAACGAAAAAACTAGAAACATAATGAAATAGTTTAAAATATTTTAAGATATTAAACTTTATTGTTTTACCGCAATAAAAAAAGTTTCAACTAAAATATTAATTAGATTTTACTAAGGAAATTCAATAAAATATCTGAAAAATATGTTTTTAATAAAAAAAATTATCAAATTTAGCAATATATTTGAATAATCAATTGTTAAAATGAAAAATATTATTCAAAATGAAAAATTATTATTAAAAATTTTAATAGAGTTGTCAAGCTTCTAAATCATTGATTCTAATTGTCGAAGATTTTGTAAATTTAAAATATTAAGCAATTTTTCCAATGAAGTAAATTAAAAAATATTTTTAAATGAATTACATTTAAGTAAATTAAAAATATCAACAAGCCAAATATTGACATTAATAATTAAATTTTGAATTAAAAGCGACATTGAATATATTTATTTTAGCAATTTAAAAATATAAATTTGTGCAAAAATTCATTTTAATTGTTATTACAGTTTTTGTCTTGGTTAATTCTGTTGCTTTACATTGAAGTAAAATATTATTATGAAAACATTATTAAATAAATAATCAAAAATGGTTCTATAAACTTCAATCATAGCTGAAAATATGTTTTAAAATGTGTTTTACGTACTTTTAAGGCGTTTAAAATCCAAAAAATTAAATGCATGGGTAATTGTTTTTGTTAGATAAAACAAATTCTTAGTTGAAACATGCTAATATGAATTTTAATATAATTATTTGAATTGTTAAATTAAGCCCGTATTTAGCAATAATACTTATATAAAATCAATCAAAAACAAATAGAATATCCTCTAGAAGTGATAGATATAAAAATAACTTGAATATGAAAATACCTAAACTATATAGTTTAAAATTTTTTAGAAGAAAATTAAGTTGTGATAATTTGACAGCAGAACAATTTATGCTAAGCATTGCAAAAATTTAAAAAAAAACAAAAATTTAAAAAATTTAAGATCAATAAAATAAATAGTAATATTTATATTTTAAATACAACATGGGGATGAATTTTTTAAAATAAAACTCATTTAATTAATTGGAAGAATAATGTTTCCTCAATCATAAATAAACGAATAAAAAGAAAAAAAATGATAGGATTGTATAAAAATATCTATCCGACATATTTCTAATAGTGCTCTTGATTTAAAAAAACTTTAATCAGACAATTATTTAAAATTACTCTAATCTACAAATGTAAGAAGGAGTAAAATAAAATCTCTAAGGAATCACAAACCCATGCCCAAATGATTAACAACCAGACGCTAAATTTTGTAAAGGTTTACTGTTTCAGAAATAAGATAAAATTCAAAATGGAAAAAAGCAATTTTAAAAATTTGACACTTCCAAAGAAAGAAAATAAAATAAATTAATAATAAATTATTAAATGTGTATTGTAAAATTAGAAATGATCGATATAAAACAAAATATTGAAATATCAAAAATATATAATATAAATTATTTGTAGAAGAAATTAAATGTTGGTTGGGACATCGACAAAGTCACATTCAATGCTGAAGCAAGATTATTAGTTTGCCAATATAATTTTATTAAATTCCTTTTAAAAAACTTGAAAAATAGAAACTTTTTAATATATTATTAATACAATCAGATAAAAATTTTGTTAATTAAGCTCATGGAAAAAGATTTATTTAAATGAATATATAAAAGGAAAGAACTAATTAAACGAATTCATTGATTAACATGCATATTTAATGCGAAATGGAATCCTAAAACTATAATTATAAAGAAAATTCTTTTAATTTGAATATGGAAACCAGATAAATGTGATATTAATGTTACAAAAATTCTGTAATAATAAAAAGAGTAAACATTTAAATTATAAGAAAAACTTTCAAAGTTTCCATTGCAAAAAATGTCAACTTTGGATGTCTCAACTGGAAAAAAAATTTAACTTAGTTAATTGTTAATAACAAATTTGCTTTAAGATTATAATATTAAAAAATAAAATAATTCCAAGGTGATTAAGTAAATAATAAAGTTTCCTTACAACAAAAAAGAGCAAAGGAAAATAATTCAGATAATTAAATAAAATTAAATAAGTATTAAATGCAAACAACAAAATGATTAAAAAAAAAATTCAAATTTTAATGTTTTTAATTCATGGTTTTTATCTC
>SIJG01000178.1:19734-54370 GCA_023374025.1 Heterodera schachtii
TAAATTTAAGTCAAATTTTAGCCAAAAATAAGATTTCAAAAGTCAATTGCCATAAATTTGTGTTTTAACAAAGGAAAGTTAGTTTCAAAAATTTTATGTGCATAATGCATACGGTAATTTGTGGTTGCGAGACAGTGAGCGGCGGGCATAAAAGAGTATTTGGGCGTGCGCGGGGCGGATAGGGGGAGCAACTGAATAATGGGACGTGATGGCAGCGACAACGTGACCGGAAAATCGGTCAGTGGAAAATGCGTCAGTGGAAAATGCGTCAGTAGAAAATGTGTCAGTGATACAAATATTTTAAAATATACAGTCAGGTGCATAAGTTTAACACCACTTGCCTTTTCGAGAAATTTGGGTTTATAAAAAGTTAAATGATTGGTGATGACCAAAATGTTTTGACATTTTTGTAGCATTTTTAATGGGCTTTCGAATGATACTAATCATTAAGCAAAATATCGGTTCAAACCCGAAGTACAGTTAACTTTGTGTACCATACCCCATTTTCAGTGGTGCATATGTTTAACACCACATTTTGAATCTCGAATTTGAGAGCACAGAGAAATCTGAAATAATTCTTGCAAACATAACTTTTGATGCTGATCAAAAAAGTCTTTTGCACCAACATGATCAGATCACTCCTTCATGATGATCTGGACACCCCAAAATACAGTGAAAATCGGGAAAATTTTCGAAAAGAATTCCTAGGGGGTTGGGAAATTTTTTTGAAAATTTTGAATTGGCCCATTGTAAAGCGCATAAAAAGCTCTACAATATGCAAAAGACAGCAACTCTCTACGACACATACCCGCTGAGGAATGTGAAGTTAAATTCCGGTGTTGGTCATTTTTACTGTAAATGCACTATTTTCTTAAGAAATACCGTACTTTTTGAAGACATCGTAATGAAAGTGCCCATACCTCAGCGGCTATAAGTCGTAGATCCACCATTCAAAAAGCAAAGCGATAGTAAATTTTGTGCTCTTTACAATGGGCCAATTCAAAATTTTCAAAAAAAATTTCCCAACCCCCTAGGAATTCTTTTCGAAAATTTTCCCGATTTTCACTGTATTTTGGGGTGTCCAGATCATCATGAAGGAGTGATCTGATCATGTTGGTGAAAAAGACTTTTTTGATCAGCATCAAAAGTTATGTTTGCAAGAATTATTTCAGATTTCTCTGTGCTCTCAAATTCGAGATTCAAAATGTGGTGTTAAACATATGCACCACTGAAAATGGGGTATGGTACACAAAGTTAACTGTACTTCGGGTTTGAACCGATATTTTGCTTAATGATTAGTATCATTCGAAAGCCCATTAAAAATGCTACAAAAAATGTCAAAACATTTTGGTCATCACCAATCATTTAACTTTTTATAAACCCAAATTTCTCGAAAAGGCAAGTGGTGTTAAACTTATGCACCTGACTGTAGTTCTATGACATTAGTATTGTAATATAGAAGTAAACTCATATAAGAACATCGTTCTCGATTTCGAACCCCGAATGCGAATTCGAACAAAAAGTCGAAAAGTCAAAATTTTCGAAATTAGGTTTTTTCTTAAAAATCGGTTTAAATACACTGAAACAAACTAAAAGCCATCAATACTGCATTAGAGATCATTTATGCCGTTTTTTAACCAAAAATGCTAAATTCGAAAATTTTCACTTTCGACTTTTTGTTCGAATTCGGGTCCGGGGTTCGGAATTGGCCGAAATGGATACCTGATTCGTGGTCAGTGACCTCGAAAACCTAAGGAACTTGATTTTTATGACAATAAAATTTTCACTGACGCATTTTCTACTGACGCTTTTTCCACTGACGCATTTTCCACTGACGCATTTTCCGGGCGCCAGCGACAACGGGCGATGAGACGGGGAAAGTTAAGTGGTTGCGCCATGCGAGCGGGCCCAGCGATTTAGTGGGGATAAGGCGGGGGAGTGCGCATTAATCGGTTGCAAATTGAAAATCGCATCAACGGCGTCGCGGCGTTGACCGCCCCTGCGGGGCCGACCGCCAAATTTTCTTGGTCGAATGAATGAATAAGGCAAGATCAGTCAATCAAACAAAAAAAATTCAGTGGCTGATTGGCGATTGGGTGGAGGAGAGGGGGCGCGGGACACTAATCGCTTAACTCCTCCACCACCAGCACACGGGTGGAAATTCTAATCCAATTCCAATGTGAATGACTCTGTGAATGGATAAATGCGATTGGCTGAGGCGATTGGGGAGCGAATTTGCCCCTCCGGCAGGGAAGCGGCGGCGGAGAGGGGATTTTCGAGGGAGGTAATCCGCGCGACTCACCGAACACCACCAAATGGCAGAAGGGGAGGGCGAAGAGGGGATAAGCCGAAGTGCTTACGGACCCAACTAAGTTTATGATGTATTTGTTGGTTTATGCTGCTTGACTTTTTGACGGCGGATTGAGGAGGGAGAAAAGTGAGAGAGAGAGAGAAGGCTAACACCTAAGGAAGGGATTGTTGGAGTACTTACTGACTAAGCTACCGTATTTCCTAAAATTGAGCCCCAGGGCTTTATTTTTCAACCCCCTAAAAAGGGGGGCTTTATTTTAGGGGGGGGGCTGTATTTAAAAATACGGTTTATATATTTGGGGATTGGATTGTGCATTTTGCACTACAGTGCCCAGCGGCGAAATTTGTAAATAAAAATTCATAAATTGGTTAAAAATCGCATAATTCGGTCGCCTTTTTGAACAAAAGTTTTTTTTTTGTTCTTGTTCTATTTCGTCAAAACTTAATTTTTTGTTTAAATAAATGTTTAAAAAATAGTGTGAATCGAAGAAATGGAAAATTTGCTAAGTAAGGTGTAGAAGAATTCTAATTATTTGTAACAAATAATGATTTTTATCTATTAGATTACTCGTTTTTTTTCCATTTTATTTACTTTCAAATTGTTATTTAATCATTTTACTTTATCATAAATTTGTAATTGAAGCAATTTTTTTATTATATAATTTAAACTTTTTGTATAATTAATATCATATTTTATTTCATTTGATACTTTTTCATTATTAGCAAAATATGCATGATTCCGTATATAATTAAGCATAGTCTGAGTCGGATTTATTTTGATTTTTAATAATTGGCACAAAGAAATTATTATTTATTTTTTATAGGAAAAACTGTATGTTTGTTTATTTTATTTAAAAATTGGACGTCTTTTGTTTATTGAAGTCCAAAAAATTAAATTCTTTATATAATTTAAATATTCTTTAATTCAGTATAATTTTTTCAACTATTAGTTCTTTTCATTAAATAAATATGAAAGAATACTTAAAAATCTCTTTTTTTCAGGAGTAATCATAATTATTTTGTTTTTATGTTTATTATTTTGAGAATAAATTTGGCAAATATTATTTATTACTTTAAAATTTCAATTATTATTTTTTCATTTATTAAATTTTCCTCTCTTTTTTAAATTTTGAGATATGCCTAGATATTTTTCAATAAAACTAATTACAAATATAAATATTCTTCAATGTCCATATCCAAAATAATCAATCGTCAAATGCCAAAAATGACCGAAACCTCAAAAAATATTTTTTATATGTAATAAAAACTCGCTCTGTTTTGTCAAATATTTTAAAATAAAAATGCATTCATGCATGATTGAAAACATTCACTGAAAGAATTGAGCATAAATAACCTTGAAATGTAATTTTTCCTTAAAATTCTCGTTATTCCATTTTTTAACCTTTAATATTTTTGGTAAGTGAATATTTTAATTTTTAATGATTGTGAAAATTTTTAAAAATCTAATTTTATTCAATTAACTATTCTTGACTAGAATAATAAAATATTTTTATTGAAAAATTTATGTTTATATAAATAATAACCATTAAATAAATTGTATTTAACATCATCTATTATTATTTTACATTGTAAATTTTTAAAAAATTATTTTTTTTAATTTCATTCATTACTATTCAGAGAATCATATGTAAGTTAGAGGGTAAACAGCAGTATTATTTTAATTATATATAGTTAGTTAAAGGAAGTGCACAAAATAAAATAACTCTTTTTTAGATTTTTTGATTCATAATGAAGTTTCAAATCTTGTGATGTGCTTTTTGCGCGGCAGTCTTATTTTATAAGCCGACTTTGAATTACATGAATGTCTTCTTTTTTTTTTTTATTAATTGTCATATCTTAAATTAATCAGAAGTTTTCATTTTTAATTTAATTTATAAATTAAAAATTTTATGTAAAAATAATAAATAAATAATATAATATGTTTTCTTATTGTTTCCTTTTCATTTTGATAATCGTATTGGTAATATTTCTTCAATTCATCAAAAAAAATTATCTTTTCGATGAATGTAATTAGAACAAATCTAACATATTGTCTTATTTGGGTTCATTATTCATTTGATAATTTTGAAAATGAACATAATTTAAAAATAAATTCTTTAATATAATATTTATTAAAATAATAAAAAAAATTAAAAACATTTTGATCCTATAAATAAAGACCGTTAGAAAAATAAAATAACCCATCAAACATGCAATTAAATTTATTAGCAACAATTATATTTAAAAAGAGGGTGGAATTTATAACATATTAAATAAATTCTACGAAAAATATGAAAAATATTCAATGAAAATATTTATCACAAATGTGATTAATTACTCGCTATCATAAAGGATATTGACAAATATTATCATAGCAAAGAAATTAATTGATAGGGGTTTTTTAATATACGAGTATTTGTATGAATGTTAATTTGTGTTGCACTATTTGTTGCATTTATTAAAAAAATTTTAATATATTATTTTGAATAATTTTAATAAAAAATTTTAGAACCATGTTAATAATTAATTCTATCAAATATAACAATTTATGAGTATCAATAATCTAGCAGAAATAAAAAATCTTTATTAAAAATTGAACAAGATTAATTTAAAACATTTAATAGATTAGTCATAATTGTCGCATTTTCAAAAAAATTTAGAAAAAAAGAATTCACTAAACATAAATACACTTTATTATTGAGAATTTCAAAAAAAAAAATAAAGAAAATTGAAAAAAAATGTTATATCTGAATTGAAGTAACCAGAGTATTTCTTCAACATTAGACATTTTTGCTGAGCAAAGCCAGGAAAAAATTATGGAATGGAATTAGGCGAAAATTATCAAGGTAATTCTTGAAATTATGTTTATTTACAGACAACATAAATCTGACAACATCATAATACACAATAGAAAAGAGTCAAATACTTAATAAAAAATAGAATAAAAATATTGAACCAATTAATATTTTTTATATAAAATGAAACTATTAAGAGAAATTATTAAAAAAAATAAACATAAATAATTTTTTACAAGTTTTGTTTCTTTTCAAAAAATTACACTTAATTCTTTGAATGTATAAGTTCAGAATAAAAAATGATACTTGTAAATGAAAGAAAGTAAAAAATAATTAAAAATAAATATATATTTTTAAGTTAATCGTTATGAACTTAAATATAGAACCGGGGGAAAAATAAACCGTACGGCCCGCCAAAAACAATTTAGTTAATAATCGTTACAAAGAAAATAGAAAAAAAATTTCTTTAATAATACCAAAGAATGGAACAACTAAAATATCAAATTAATCGCACAAATAAAATATTTTGACTAAAATAAATAATTATTTATCAATCCAAAAATAAATACATCAAAATGTGAAGGGGAATTTAAAAGATAAAATTTAATAAATTTAATATATGCTTTAAAAAAATCAAAAAATTTCTATTATAGTTTATATAACTAAAATGTTTAAGATTTTTTTAAATGATTGTATTGGGATTTATCCCAAATCAAAGGAATCATAAAATGCCAACAAAATAAAAAAAATTTAAATCAAACAATTGAAAAAAACAAATGATTGTAATTCATTTAATGGAATGGCATGGCGAAAAATGTTTAATATACTCACGAATTTTTTATCGGAAAAATGAATAAATATAATAAATAAATTAAAAACTAAATAATTTTTAAAATCTCAAATGAATGCATACATAAAAAATCATTTTTACAATAATAAAATTTTAAAAAGCCATAATTTAAATTTACCACAAATTTTTTTAGTAAATTTAAAGTAAAGCACAATGTTTATTTAAATAAACATATGAATTCATAATGATTTGTATCAAATAGAATCAAGAGGCTATCGATCTTCTGAAAAAATTTGATAGATAAAAATTTAAAAATGATGAAAACAGCAGGATATAAATATATAATTTCTTGAATATTTACCCAGTCATGTGTATTTAAAAAATATTCATAAAGGAAGAATCCTGACATCTATTTAGACCAATTTCTAATCCCGACCCCGAACTCGAACTCGAGCAAAAATCAAAATTTGAATTTTTCACTTTATGTTTTTTGTTCAATTTTAGTTTAGGAAATATGAATTTGTCAAAATAGTTTGCAGATTCGTGCTCAGGGACCAAATTTCCATAATCATATATTAAAAAATTTGCAAACCAAAAGGGTCCCCCACCTTTGTTTTACTTTTAAATGTTTATATGAAAGCGTTATTTAAATATTTTAATATAACAAATTTTTAGATTAATTTCAAGTTAATATAATTCTTTTAAAATAATATATAAATATTTAAAAAAATGATATAATATTATTAATTAGACCAAAGCAATTAAATTAAAATCAATGAAGAAGATAGGAATCCAAAAAAAAACAATTCAGTTCTCGGCGTTTTGTGTTGTTTTGTCCTGAAATCATTAGCTAAAATTTATTTTAACAGTTTAATCAAATGTTTTATTAATTGACAAAATTAAAAAAATATTCAATTATAAAGTATTGAATTAATAAAATTATTGCCTGATAGAATTTAAATAAATGAACCCAATAAATTTTTTTTGAAATTTACAAACAAATTTAAAAAATTGAAAATCTAAAAAATATGAAAATTAGTAATTTATTAATTAAACATAATAACAATTTAAAGAACAATAAATCTCCCATCATATAATTCTAAAAAATATTATGAATTTTTTTATTAAATTGCTTATATATTTACATACACTCAATATTTAAAATGTCATTATATTTTTAAGTAATTTTAAATATTATGACAAATTAACAATTCACAAAATATTGGAAAAACCAAACTTAGTTAGAATCCTCATTATAATCTATTTTAAATAATGAATAAAATGTGAGAATAATAAAAATAAAAAATTCGCATAAAGAAGCGAAAACCTACAAATAACTGATAATTAGACTATTAATTAGACTATGTTAGCTGATATTATTACAAAAAATAAAAATAAAAATCAACAATTATAAAAATAAAATAATGCAAATTAATTAAAATTTAAGTGAAACAATTAATGAAATTGAAAAGGAGCAAGAAATACAATTAAATGTGAACGGGCAGTCAAATTTGAACTTTGGACATAATACTACAAACACATAATAAATGATTTTGCACATCAAAGCTTAAGATTTATTTCTTGGATAGAAGTTATTGAATAATAATTGCAATAATTATTTGAACGTAAATTATTTAACTTAAACGAACAAAATCTTTTGTCAAACAATTTAAACGTGAAGTAAATTAAAATAAAATGGATTTCTCTAAATTTTTCATAAATAAAATAATCTAATACAAAGCCAAAATACTATTTAAATAGATCTACACATTTGTCATGATGAAAAACTGAATATTCATTAAAAAATATAAGCTAACCCTGTAAAAATCTTTTCTATGATAAAATAATAATAAAATTAATAGGAAAAACTTGGAGGTATCCAATGCTTTTTTTCAACATTGAGAAGCATGTAAATTATAAAAATAACTCGAAAGAAATTTTCTATAATAATGCTAATAGCTTATCAATGATAAAATTAAATATAATGAATTAAATCATATGGCAAACTTTTTAATACAAAAACGCAATGTTTTTTTTAATAAAAGATACTATAAATTTTATAAAATAAAAATACTTTGATTCTATCAAAAATAATCTTAAAATAAAATTAATTTTAATATAAATTATTATAGATATTATAAAAACAGCTCTTATAAATACAAAAACGAAGTTTCTCTTAAGAAAAAATTAATTCATTTAACTTAATTAATTTATATTGTAAAAGCATCTAGATTATTGTCAAAATATATAAGGAAAAAGAATAGCCATAATACAAAATAAGAAATTTTTTTGACCTATGTAAGAATAAAAATTATAAAGTAAACCAAGTATTTTATTAACGATGATAAATTAAAAGATTTACGAAAACAATAAAATTAAAAGTGGATTTTTGAGATGAAATTTTAACTTTTCGAAAAAGTTTTTAAAAAATTTTAAAGATCTACACATTCTGTATGGGTTCAAACAAAGTAAAAGAAAATTGGAAGCACAAAACTCTGGTAAATTATTATAAAATCTTTTAGCTTTAAATATTCAAGGTTTGTATTTTTGTAAAATTAGAAAAAAAACTGAATATTTATTAAAAAAATATTTTTATTTAAAAACAAAACGTTTTGCTAAATATTAAATAATTTACATATTTTATTAAAAATTAAAAATGTATAATCTTAAACACAATTCAAATATAGAAAAAAAAGCATAAGAACTATTGCATTTTGTAATAAATGTAAGCAAAAATATTATGAGATAATCTTAATAAAAGAACATTTATTGCTTTAAATATTATTTATAATGCCAACACCATTAAATTTAAATCGGAGAAAGAAAACGAATAGTTAGAGCAGGCAACTAGAAAAATAAAGAAAACTAAATACGATTTCAAAGGAAATCATTTGAGTTTGCAAGTGCTTTGGTTTGAGAAATAAGAAGCTTAAATCATAAAAACATATCATATAGAATTAATACCTAAATAATTGATAAAATAACAACCATACTCAAAAATATTAGATCGCATCAGCATTATTTTATACGGAAACATAACAATTTTCGTTCTAACATTTGCTGAAAATTGCATATAAATAATTGAAATCAATTTACACACATCCGAATAAAAATTAATAAATAAAGTCAAAATAGAATTTACTAATGACAATTAAAATATATTTACGGAAATATGATTTTTTTTAATAAAGTAATTATTGTTAAATTTGCTTTTTGATTGGTGATAGAGTAAAACGTAATACAAAATGGAATCATAATGATTTGTATCAAATAAGAATCAAGAAGGCTATCGATCTTCTGAAAATATTTGATAGATAAAAATTTAAAAATGATGAAAACAGCAGGATATAAATATATAATTTCTTGAATATTTACCCAGTCATGTGTATTTAAAAAATATTCATAAAGGAAGAATCCTGACATCTATTTAGACCAATTCTAATCCCGACCCCGAACTCGAACTCGAGCAAAAATCAAAATTTGAATTTTTCACTTTATGTTTTTTGTTCAATTTTAGTTTAGGAAATATGAATTTGTCAAAATAGTTTGCAGATTCGTGCTCAGGGACCAAATTTCCATAATCATATATTAAAAAATTTGCAAACCAAAAGGGTCCCCCACCTTTGTTTTTACTTTTAAATGTTTATATGAAATTAAATATTTGAACAAGAACTAAAATGAATTTCAAGTGTTATAGATAAAAAGTAAAAAAATAAAAATATTAATAAAAAATGTTTTTACAAAATTTAATCGTTTACATCATAAGATAGAAATTACCATCTAATTACCAAAAACAAGAGAATTAGTATGCTTTATGTTGAAATTCATTATTTGAGAATTAAATAGTAAAAAAATGATTAAATAAATATTATTAACTTAATCGTTATGAAGGTAAATATTATTAATATTTGGAAATATAAGTTTAAATAATTCCTTAATGAGATCTTTGATTGTTAAAGTTTAAAAATGTAAAATTAAAGATTATAAAAAATAAAGAACCGGAGGAAAAATCGATTTTAAACTTGCCAAGGATAATTTATTTAACAATGACAAATAATTTAGAAAAAAATATTTTACCTATAGAACTTAAATTATATTGGGTAAATATATAGTATAGCTTTCTACATAAGCAGAAAATTAAATTATTATTTTTATAAAAAGAGGTATATATAAATTCATTTCTGTCAACAAGGTCAGGATTTGCAGTTCCGAAAAATTATTAAAAAATTAAAAAAAAAAAATTAAAAAAAATCCCGACAATTGGTTTTATGTTTGTAAGTCTCGGACAATTCAAATCAAAAAAAATCAATTATCAAAAAAGTTTTTCAAATAATTTTATAAACCGAATTATTTTATTACAATTTTAATACGCACATTGACATTATTTTTTAGCTAATGATAATTAAGGGAGTTTGGAAAACTTCTGCGTTCGAGAAGACTCTGCGATAAATGAAATTATATTAAAAAAGAAGATTAACAAAAAAAAAAGAAATTCAAAATATATTTTATAAAAATTTCTTATATAAAAGCAACTAAAAATATTTATTTAAAAAATCCTCAATAAATAATGAAATATTTTTTAAAATATTTATTAAAATGAATATAGAAACTAAAACTAAACTAATTTGATTATTTATAAATGAAAATTTTTGAACAAAAATTTTTAATAAAACTTGAATTAAATGCAAATAAAACAACTAATAAAGTAGAAAAATAAATTTTTTTTTAAAACTTTTGTACGTTTTTTAATAAGAATTTTTTAAGAGTATGCTAATGAGGTAAAATATAAACCTAAATAATAATTAGCATCAAAACCTACATTATCTGATTTACAATAATAAAATTAATTAAATGATTTAACTTAAAATGCAATATTATTTGAATATGGACAACCTATAAAAATTATTCTTATTGCATGAATCATTTAAAAAAAGTATTCGAGTTGATAATTACAAACACTTTCCCTATGTCATTACTTAGAAAAAGTATGAAATTTTGTGTATTTGCTTAACAACTAAAAATTTATAGTTAAAAGCTAGGCACCTAATGAATATATGAAATTTATTCATTAAAACTGAAAATATAAAAAATATATATGTATTTAAGCAGCAAAATAAGATGAAAAATTGAAAAGTGTTTATTAGTGTGAGCAAATTAACTTTAAATTAGTTAATAGCTTTAACATTTATTGGAATAAAAAAATAATTCGTAACACCGTATAAATTATAATTGGAAATGCATTGACGGTCAGTCATTTATCCTGTTACAAGCATGAATACAAGATAACCAAAAGATTGAAGGATATTGAAACCAATATTTGAATTAATCATTTTTCTAATATTTAAATGAATATAGACCCAAGCTTCTTATAAATTATTTATATCAAACTTAAAAAACCATAAATGAAAAACATAAATTAAAATAAACCATAAATAATAGTTGTTTCACATTATAAAAAAATATAAAAAAAACTTCTAAGAATTAAATTTGCATGCATATTTATTTATGTATTAATAAATTTATAATTTGACACAAAAAATCATCTCTGTAATTGATTAAATGCAAGTAATAAAAAATAGAAATAAATTAAACATTATTAGATGGACTTGACAGTGCTGGGAAAATAACAGTATAACAGAGAAATTCTGAAATAAGAATTTTAAAAAATGAAAATTTTAATGAATCCGCAAGCAATTCGTATGGAATATGTGCGTCTGCTCAAGTCAATTTTTATTTAGATTATTTTATATCGTTAACATAAATATAAAAATATCTATCAAATATTAAGATTATTATTGTAAACATAAAAATTAAAGTAATACATTAGCAAAAAAAAAAAAGAGATTAAAAGAATTTTAACTATCTACTTGCATGACATCAATGAAAATTATAAATACGAAATGAAAATAAAATTTATTATAAAATTTAAGCTCAAAAACAATAAACATGAAGGAATAAAAAAAAGTAAAAATTATAACGATTATACAGAAAATATACTTATAAAATAATTAATTAAAAACATATTAAATTTTTCACAATAATAATTAGACTTTAAAATAAATAATAATTCAATTAAAAATATAAAAATGTCCCAGAATACCACATAAAATAAATGATAATAATAAGACTATAAAATAAAAAATAATTTCAATTACAAATGTAAAAAAGGTCCTAGAACACTGTATACAAAATAAATGAATTGTAATAAATTAAATTAAACTAAAATAAAATATTTATAATAGATAAAAAAAATATGATAATTTTTAAATTCATATATTAATCATTTATAAATCAATTATTATAAATTTTTGATTACATCATTTAGGAACAACATATAAAATAAATAAGAAAATTTTATTAGTGCACATTTAAATTAATTAAATTTATCACAAGGTTCAACTAACAAATTCATTATTTTTCAATATATCAGAATTAATTCCAAAAAATTTAATAACATCAAAATGATAGCATATTACATACAAATTTATGCATTAATAAGATAATTTTTTTTTCTTTAATAAAATAATTTGCTATTAAATTACTACAAAAAATCAAAAAAATGAATGCTTCACTAGAAAACAAATTCAGAAATGCAAAATTAAATATAAGGTTTTTCGCTAACAGGTAAAAATAGATTTACTTTTATTAAATTACCGAGTTAAATTACCTTCATTAGCAATTCATCATCAAAAAATTCAGAAGACACTAATAATAAATTTTTTTTAAATAATCAAGATGGAAGTTAAAGAATCGCCTTTTCAAGAAATAAAAATATAAACTTTACAATAAATAAAATAATTAACTGTTTAAGTAGCAACCAAAACCTGAATTCTCAGTCACTCCAGCAATCTGGCAAAAGAAATTAATTAATAACAAGCTAAACAAAAAAGTAGCATTAAGAGATACAAGTGTGTCATTGAAGCTTTGATCGATAAGAAGCACGAGTCATAATTTGATAGTATGCATAAACGAAAGTTTTTGAAAGATAATAATGATAAAAGCCGGATGATTTTGTAAAAAAAATGCAATTTAATTTTGAATTTACATAAACATAGCAACAAAAAAAAAATACAAATAAAAAGTCTGCGTACCCTTTTAATAAGAAATTTTTTGAAAAATTTTTTATTAAAAATTTAACATAATTTTTTCAATGGATAAAATTAATTCACGCGATTGTAATGGAAAGTAATAATTAAATATAAAAAATAATGTACATTAATAAAATACTTAAAAAACAATAACGACATTAGAAAACAAGGTAATAATCATAAACATATATTAAAATCAGACAATCTCTTAAAAAGCTTTAATCGATCAGCGAAAAATATGTTGTCAAAAGCAAAGGAACTACGAGTGTAATTATTGCAAAATACCATAAATTTAATTTTTTGGAAAAGCTTATAATTCCAGTAAAGTAAAGATTGGATTTTTGAATTATTGAAAATGCTGCTTCGCTTCCATTCAGATCTTTTGACACAACAATTAATTGATAATATTGATTGGGTTTTTTGACTTTTTACACTAAAAATCGTGCGATTTAAATTTTACATACAAAGAGCTTAAGGCTTTTGGAAAAATTGTTGATTGGATATCCAATTTTTTGAAATACAAAATTTGATTATAGATACTAAATTAATAGTAATTAAATAATGAATACATAATTAAATCAACAAAAAAATACTTCTTTTACATCTCCAATCAATTTAAAGGTGGAGAAATAAACATGACTATAAGATACGGAGGACAAGACGATTTATGAAATAAAATATTTAAATTTGATATGTATTATAAGCAAAAATGAGACATAATATATTGTTGTTAAAGAGACGTTTTGAACATAATAAAAAAAGCTTCATTTATTTTAATAATTTTTTTCAATTATTAATTTTTGCTTTTAATTTTTTTTAAATTATAACTAATTTTTTTAGCAGGCTTTAATTTTATTAAATTTAAAATAATGAAGAATTTAGAATAATAAGAAGAAAGAACTATTTTTTATAATTTATTATATAATTTATATTTTTTTGATTATTGTTATTTTGACTTGATATATTAAAAATGAAGAATGAATGAGTATTATATTAAATTTATACAAAAAATATTGAGCAAATCTTATTCTAAGATATATCTTTTTTTTTTTGTTGTTTTCTGAAAGCAAAAAGTATTTCATTTTAAATTTTTTTGGATAATTATCTTTCAGTTCTTTATTTTTGTGATGAATATTATTCGGTTTATTAATAAATAATTAAATAATGCAAGTTATATAATAAAATCAATTTTTATTTAGGATGAATTTCAGAGAAATTTTTAGAAATTTTTTTTCGAATTATTTAATTATATGTCTCAGGAGTTCATAAAGTGATTTACAATCTTGCAATCATCTCTCAAAGCAGCACAACACTGTTCAAAGTTTTCTTACATTTAATTTGTGTGGTTTTATTAATTTACAAATTTATAATTATTCTTATATTTCCTATTATTTTACTTCATTGTTACATCTTTATATTAAATTGAAAATATTTTATTTTATTAAATTCTTTAATTGCAATATTATTATTTTTTCTTCTCAAAGGCTATTATATTTAAATATTTGGAATTATTATTTATATATAAAATCTTTTCAGTTGTTTATTTGGTTTCATTTTTTCATACACAATTTTTTTGCTTCACAATATTCAAGAAAGTCAAAAAAATATTTATTGAGTTTTTGGTTATATTTTAAGATGAATGATTATGGCATTTTTGTAAGATAAATCGTAAACTTTTAATCTCAATGAACAGCGGGATAAATTGATAAGAAATAATTTGGATATATTTAATAAGTCCCCTAAATACACACTTAAAATAATTGCATTGTTAATTCACGCGAATTCATTCCGAATTTTTTTATTTCTTGTCTTTTGCCATCATATTGTGCATAATGTCTTCAGCATCAACTTGCCACTTTATAAATTTTATTATTATTAAACTTTCTTTTTTATAATGACTTTTAATGAGTTGAGTATTAAATTTATAAATTTTATAATGTTTTTAATTTAGTTATATTGACTATGTTAACCATCTATTATTTAATCCATAGATATTTCTATCTTTAAGCCATTTTTTAATTCTTTAAAGTCGATTTCCAAGGACGGGTATGCCGATTTGCAACGTTATAATGGGGAAAATTATGAAACCCAAGGACATTTAATGGGACGAGCCCGGCGGCGCCGATAGGCGCCACTGGGAAATAATTTAATCCAAATATTTTATAAATTCAAAAATTTGAAAACCTTTTGACTATTTTTTCCATTTTTAAGGCCCATTTTCAAGGAGGACTATTTTATTCATTACTAACGCATATTCTTGTAAATGTTACTTGTTTTTTAAATTCATTTATTAACAAAAATAAATATTTGTTTAGTAAGGCTTCCGAAGCTGTTTGTATATAATTTTATTTTAAAGATTAATTTTCTAATTATCTTACGTCTAAAATTATTTTCAATATATAGTTTTGGTTTTGAAGATTCATAGAAATAATAAGATTATGCAATTATACTTTAGTAAATTGTATTGGATATAATTTTTATTTGTCAAAATCCATTTTCATGATTAAAATAATTTTTTAAATTTTATGAATTTTTTTATGACTGATTATCCATCAATGCATTTCCATCTGTAGCTAGTTTAATGTTTTATTTTATATTTTATTCACTATAGCATATTATTCAAGGCTTTTAAACTATATGTAAAGCTAATGAGTCATTAGAATGAATAAGGTTTAACTAAAATAATCTTTGTTAATATTTAAAATTCTTAATTTTCCATCATATTTTTTTATAAAATAACACAACAGCCAGATTTTGAATAATCTATGTTTTAATACTTGTTTATGTTTAAATTAAATATTATTTTATCTATTCCATTTTTGGTAATTTCTCGTGACGGACTCGCATCAGTCGATGCTATCTTTTTGTCCTTTTATTTATATTATAACTTATAAATTTAAAATTTTTTATAAATATTATTCGAGTTATTATTCTTATTATGATTAAATAATAAGTTCTATAATGCAAACCATAGTGAAAATGAATTTTCAATTTTGGCACATTTTCCAAGAAAATTTTAAATTATTTTAAATATATTGTCTTTTTCAGGATGAGTTGTAATTTCAAAGAGTTTTACACAAATTTTTCAAATGTAGTTCAATTCATATTTACAAAATATTCTCAGTTTCGGAAAATACCAAAAACTAATAAATTTTCTGATTTAAAAATTTTGGCTGAGTAGACGAATCATGTAGTAGACGAAACGTGGGGAGGCGTCCAAAAAGTCTTACGGCGGGCGACCTTTTGGCGTTGCACCCCTTTTATATGGCTTTTGATTTATATTTTGTTTTTGAAATTTGTATTATTTTGGAAAAATGAAATGAAGAATTTCAAACGAGCTTTTCTATAATTTTTAAATGCAATTTTCAGTTGATAATATTTATTAGAGAGCGGTATTTTGGGAAAATACGGATCAGGATCAGGACTACGGACTAAGCATCCATACGGATTACGGACTTACGGACTAAAAATCCGTAAAATCCGTAGTCCGTAAAAATCCGTATCCAGGAAAAATACGGATCCGTATACGGATAAGGATTTTTTTTTTTCATTTTTTCTTTTTCGCTAAAAAATGATATTTTAATACAAATCTTGAATATTTAGAGCTAAAAGACTTTATAAAATTTATCATAAATTCTAAGCAACAAATTTAAAAAATAAACAACTCGCAACAAATTGAAAATAAGCGTTAAATAGTATTTCAGCATATGTAATTAATTTCTGGGAGAGCTTTGTTTTATTTACGAAAAATAAAATAATCCCCAAATTTTTACGAAATAAAAATGCTCAAAAATTTTTCTGAGACAAGCAATTTTGCTTTTTACCCCACCTTTTGCGGCGCGCTTTTTCGAAAAACTTTAGGGAACCGGGAGGGGGTGGGATACGGTGGTGCCGATAGGCGCCGCCGGGAAAATTTATGGAAATTTGAGTGCAATTTGTTAACAAATTTTCACCAAAAAAAGAGAGAAAATTTGCAATTTTAAAATTTTAACGTAAAGCAATTCAATAATGTAAAGGTTTTGGTTTTTGGCACAAAAATTTTGCCTATTTTCCAGTTTAATAATTTTCTAATATTTACCAGTGCTTTTTTCGATTTTTGCCAAAAATTTTACGAAATTGACTCCCTGATTTCATTGTTTTGGCGAATTGACTGCACAAAATTTAAAAATTTACTCCATTTCACTTAAAAAACGCCAAAAAAAAAAAATCCGTAATCCGTATCCATAATTTATACGGATAAGGACCAGGACTACGGACTAGACACCTATACGGATTACGGACTTACGGACTAAAAATCCGGAAAATCCGTACTCCGTAAAAATCCGTATCGGCCCAAAAAAATACGGATTACGGACTACGGATCCGTAAAAATCCGTATACGGATCCGGTCCGTACCCGCTCTCTAATATTTATCATTTGTTTTTTTGTTATTTCACAGTGACATCAATGGCCAATTTCACTTTATCCTCATTTTGGTTATACAATCCTTTGCTCGGGTCCATCAATTCCTTAATTATGATCATATAAATTTAAAAGGCAAATTAATTGTTTTGTATTGACACCCACCGCAAATGAAATGAAATTAGGGAATCCCCTGCTGATCGCTTTATTGTTAAAAGTTTCTTCGCTAGCAAGTTCTTTCTTATAATCTTCCATGCCGCTTTTTTGAGACATAATTTGAAATGTTGCCGAACATTTGCAACTCCAATTTTTATCTAAAAATAAATAGACAATTTTATTTACTGGGTTATACCATAAAATCATATCTGTTTTTTATGATCAACTATTCTAATGATTCAGCAAAATTTCAAGGTTAATTAGCCGACCGCAAAAAAGTTTTTATTTGTCTATCAATTGGTAATATTGTTAACTCGGTTTCTCTTGGTCAAAAAGTTTCAATTAAAACATAGATTTTTGCCAATTTTATAAAATTGGCCATAACTTATTGGTCAAAAACGCATTTTCAATCCCAGGTACATATTCATTAATAGGGCTCTAATTTTTTATTTGAAAAAGTTAAATTAAGCTATATTAGTATTGATATACCCAATTTAAAAACCAAAAACCCTGTCAAGAAAATAAATTAAAAAAGAGATGAATTTTAGAAAAAGTTTTCACTTCTTAATGGTGTATTTTTGAAAAATTTCGGGTCGTTTCTTAGGGGTGTATTTTTCGTTGCTCTAAAAATAAAAACATAGTAAATGGGCCTTAATAACTCGAAAAGTAGTTTAACAACCACCAAAAAAAAAAAAAAATGTTGTTTTTCGTGCTTTTCAGGCCACTAGGAACTCAGAAAAAAATAGGCAAAAAACTGAAAGTGTAGCCCTCCTATTCATTAAAATATTTTCATCATCCGAAAATAAAAAACATTTGATCAAAAGACGGCAAGTTTTTATGGTAGAACCTAGTAAATAAATATTAATGATAATGAATCACCTTCTTTCGGAGCATTACACAAAATATAGAAACTCAACCACTTTTCATCAGTGTTTTCATTTTTCTTTTCTATTTTTGCCAATGTTTTCCACGAAAATCCTTTGATGTGCCAAGTTTCGCTTCTCCGTTCACTCCCAATGACTTCTCGCTCAAATTCTGATAAATTATCAATTTCCATTGAAAGTGTTTCGCTGGATGAAATCCAGGCCTGGATCCAAGAAAACCCATGGCCTTGATCCAGGTCCTTTTAACTAACGGCACATAAATTAATATTTTAAATATATTATTGTTTTTTAATATTGATGTAGCATTAATTAAAAAATTATTGTACCTTCTTTTGTATCGCACCGTAAGTAAATTCCCAAACATTTCACATCAGTGGTGCCTTCCGTCTTCTTTCTTACTTCCGCTTCAATTCTCCATGCCAACCCATTGATGTATACGGCATCACTGAATCGGCTACTTCCGACATTCTTTCCCGAAAATTCCGCCAAATTTTCAATTTCAAATGCAAGTGTCCCTCTTCTGTTGCGCTTGGCAATGTTCCAATCAGAAATGCGTCCATGGCTTGGGAATTTCAACGAGTATAACTGCTTGGACACCCCACGAAAATACAGATACGGTTGAGCATTGAACTGATAAACACTGATCACTTCTTCCATTGTTAAAATCCCGTATGGAACTGAAAAATATTCAAAATTTGTTAAAATTTCCAGGACATCGCCCCTAGACAGGCATCGCTGGACCTCATCCCCAGATAGAATTCCTTCACTCAAAATTTTTAAAAAACAAATAAATTTCTGGCGCTACTTACAAAGAGGCCACTTAGTTGAATTTTATTAGAAACCAAAGGGACCCTTTTGTTTTTCAAAATTTTTAGTTAAAAAATGACTGCTCATGGAAACTTGTTCCCAGGGTTTTTTGGTGTCGCTGCTGATCACGAATCTGACATCTATTTCAATTCTGATATTTCTAATTTGGGGTAAAACTTGGTAATAAATTACATTTTTTGGTAATAAATTACATTTTTTCTTGGTCCCTATGTCTTTCCAAAGATTTTTTAAAATCGCAGCGAAAACTTTCATCGATGTACAACAAAATAGTCGATGCAGAAAAAATAATTTTATTTTTTTTAAAAAGTTGGATTAATTTCAAACATTAAAAGGAAATTAATTCCGAGCATAAAAACTTTCAATTATCCGATTTCAAACATTTTTACCGACGTATTTTGAGAAATCCGCTTCATGGATATTTGGCAAATGTATTTTGAACAATGCCGGGCCGAGCACGGCACGAAGATTTTCCGGTGAGCATTCAACACCATTTTGGCGGCATTTTTCGTCGGCCCAACGAAGTGCCTAAAGCAAAAATGAAAAAACAAATAAAATGCAAAATTAATTAAAATTACAGCTTTCCAAAGTTCAAATTCATTGCTGATCAACAATTGATCGCGTTCAAAAAAATAGCACAACATTTCCTGATCAATTTGCAAAAAATCAGTTGATTTGAACAATCTGGCTGCATTTTGACAAATGTACCACAAACATTCGCTGACAAAATCCTTAAAATGTGTTAATTACAGAAAATTATACAAAAAAAATTATTTGGATCCTCAGAAAATCTAAGGCATAATTCATAGAAAAAATTAATAAGAAATTAAATTTATTTTGGTCCTTCTCACATCCTAATTCGAAGAGGAAGAGCCTGAGCATAAGCCATGAAGATATTGCGCAATTCGGAGATGGGAATTTGCAAAGGTGCGCCGAACAGGCCAGGGATGTTATACTTTTTGGCTAACATAAATTTTAATTAAATATTTTTAAAATAATAAATGTTTTTGGCTAACAATTTTTGATTAATTAATTTAAAAAATAATAAATTCACCGGCATAAAGCACTTCCATTGCATTGTCACCGTTCAATTCGCTCAAATCGTCAGCGTAAACAAAGCTCAACATCACTTTGAACGCAGCTGGTTCAACGTCAGGGACCTCCACAACAGCAGGACAATTAGCAGAGGCTAATTAAAATCAATTAAGCCATTAGAAGAGGAAAGAAATTAGGCATTAATTACCATTTACCGCTTGTTCATTTTTAGAGTCAAAACGGAACATTGCATCAAAAACTTCGGAAGCATTTCTCAAAACGAGTTGATGTGCAGGCAAAACATATAAAAAATATTTATTTAATTGAATTGCAATAAAAAATAAATAAAAATGGAAAAAAATTGAATTTAAATGAAATTTAAATTGAAAATTAATCTCTACCTCTTGTGCGTCGCCGTACCCCACCAAAAAGTGCACATCCGAATGCTCACTCGAGCTCAACAAATGCTTCATCCGATCCACAGAATTATTCCCGACGATGGCATTTTGTGTGAGAATTAATTTGCACTCAGATATTAATGAAAAATTTTGTCTTAAAATATCTTTGAAATGAGGAGGAAAGAAAAGCAACAAAAATTTTTCAAACATTTTATATGTAAAATTATTTTGTTTTTTAATTAAATTTATTTCTTGAAATAAATAGGTCAGATTAAAATTCCTTTATAATAGTTTATAAAATTAATTTGGGGGGTTCTTGCTCAGATTTTCTTGGCGCCAATATTATTCCTTTTGTGCCACCAAAAAACTCAGTGTATCTTTTTGTTGGCATATTTTTGAAAATTTTGAGGTGTACAAAAAACCGAAAAGTTCTTCTTTTCAAACATACACAGAGATGCTCAGAGAAAAATTTTCAAAAAGTCTCACAAATGCAAAAAATCAATAAAATTTCATGTTATTTTTTTCATTATTAGAGAAATGATTTTTATGTTTTTACATATTTTTGTGACTTGTTATGGCGAGAGAAAATAGCATTTTCTCAAACAATTTTTGATTTAGAGCGACTTATAAAAACATAAAAATATATATTTTGACGTTTTGGCAAAAAAAAATATATATATCGCACATATTTACATTTGGAGTTCGAAGTCCCTTGTTGGAATTTTTCAATTTATAAAAATAATTTTATCAGAAAAAGGGACCAATTTTATCCCAAATGGAATTTCACCGCCGGACCAAAAATTCTCCTAAAATCCAAATTAACCCAAAATTGGCAATTTTATTGAAAATACATTAAAAATTCACAATTATATTTCAAAATTTGCCTAAAAATGTCAATTTTGGTGAAAATCAGTTAAAAATCACAAATAAATTTAAAATTTAAATCTTTCCAAAATTAGGGGATAAATAATACATTTTCTTAAAATTTATTAAATATAAAATAATTAAAAACGGCTAAATTTGCTGTTAAAATTATCTTTAATGAAAAAAAACATAAAATAACTTTAACTTATTAATTATGAGTACCAAGTAAAAAACATTTAAATTTTTTATTTTTATATTTTTGAAATAAATTTTTCAATTTTTAGAAATCATATGTATTTTTTTTATTAATATTTCACGATAAATATTCCTAAAAAATGATTTTATTTGTAACTTAGGGCTCCAAAGATCGATTTAATATCGGAGGCCGTTCAAATAGAGGATTATTTAGAAAAAAAAATCGCTAAATATGCACATAAAATACGCGTGAAATACACACAAAATATGCAAATATATGGGTTCTAGCAGCTGCTTCTAAGCAAGCTAAAAACATTTGTTTTTTCTGTATTCAAATTTGGGTATTGCTCATGACTGAGTTGGCATAGACTGAAATGGGAAAATGAGCTGACACGTCACCACATTTCTTCATTAACCCATCTTAAACACTTCATAATTTTGGCCGTGGGCGAATGCCCAATTTTGTTTCATGCCATTGATTGGTCTTTGAGAGATTTGCTCCCAACCATCATTAATAATTGCATATAAAATCAATTAAGGAAGTAACGAAGTTATTTTATTATGATGTCATCATTGAAAAACGACAAAAATTGCAACCAACCAAAATTTTGCAGGTTTTAATTTCTTATTTTTTCTCTAATATTTTTCTGGCAACAATTAGAGGGGACATTATAAAATTCATAATTGAATTTAATTGACTTAAATTATTTCGACTTTCGGGTGCTTGAACAGTCGGATCTGGGCCGGAATAAAGCGCTGCTAACGCTAACTAGATAATCAATTGTGTCCTGAAGCGATTTGGAATTTTTTAAATTTTGATATCATTCGGCCATTTCGCGGCAACTGCTTAGTTTTTTTTAAGTTAAATTCGGCCGCTAGCGGCCTCGGGCGGTTGCTTCGCGCCCGTTTCTAATACGAATGAAAAAATGCGTTTTCGACAGAATTATAAAACGGATTCTATACCATTTAAAAATCCTAAATTTTCACGATTTAAAAGAAAAAACTGCATTTTTGAAAAAACTTTATTAGAAATCTTCATTTTTATTTTGATCTAAAACTTTTCTTAAAATATGAATTAAACTGATTTTCTCAGCTGAGTTTCATGTTTAAACGGCTGCACCAATCTTTTTTTCAAGAACATGTCCATAAAGACACGAATTTTTTAAAATTCATTTGGCCAAAATTTATTTTCTCAAATCTTCGACACTCCCACTGAATCCACTTTCTTTAAATTAAATTTAACCCCTGACAAATTTAAAATCAATGAATTTTAAGACGCCCAATTCGGCTGCCCGCCGAATCATGGACCGACTCGTTCAAAATGTTGGGCCGACGTGAACTGTTGCGCAATGTTCAGCCCGTCTGTGCCGGTTTTCATGCAATTTGTGAACAAAATGTGCCCTCTGTACATGAAATTAGACATTTTAACACATTCTTGGACGAATTGTCCCACAATTTGCCCGAGGCGAACCGACAGTATGAAGGCTTGGCCAAGAATGGCACTGATTTGGCCAAACATTTTCGCCTTGCCGGTCCAGTTTTCTTCAATTTGGAATCCAACCTTGGCAACCAGGCCAACAACAAGGTCTCAAAAATCTGCAATTTCGATTGAAATTTTATTGACTATCCCTGCATTTGCTGTTCGGATATTTACGGCCTAACAAATAAACAAAAATGGTGCCAAATTTAGATTTTTTATAATATTTGGCTTTTATGTAGCACAATCGCAGTTAGGTATAAGTTTTATTGAATATCTAGCTGATGTGTATTTACACCCGAAACATTTTTTTATTGTCGTAATTTTTCCAAAATTAAAGTTTTGCTTCGGGAGAAAGGGTAATTTTTTAGCTGATTTTCGACAAAAATACTCATTTTTTATTAAAAAGTTTCTAAAACTAACGGTTAATCTTCCGGCCGTGACAATAGGCGCCACCGGGGAAATTTTACTATTTTTACGAAATTAAAAAAAAATCGTAACTATTTTTGTTTTTGCAAAATTTTTATTTGTTTCATGGGGGGACACACAAAAGGCAAAGAAGAATGAAAATTTCTAACATTTTGGCAATTAAATAAATAATGATAAGCCTGAATGTCCAAACTGATTTGGCTCTATTGCACTTTAGACTAGGGTTGCGACCCCGACGTCGGGGTTGGAAAAGTCGGGGTTCGGGGTGAAAATTCCCCGACTAAATTTGTCGGGGTTGGCTGGAGAAATTTAAAAAATGTCGGGGGCAAAATTTTCATAAAAAGTCGGAAAAAAGATAACAGAAAAAGTTCCAGACAAAAAAGTCTTAAAAACTAATTTAAGGACAATTCCATCTCATTTCAAGTGCAATTGACGACTTTCGTAAAACCCCGAAAATGTCGGGGCGCAACCCTACTTTAGACGTCCAATAAATGAGCACACTCGTAGGTCATAACTTTTTTCTTACCTGGTCAAGGAAAGTTTAAAGTCTATAAAATTTTTATTAAATTAAATTCTGAGCTAATTACAACAAACAAAAAAATTATTCTCGTAAATATACCGGATGAAAATCGACCAAATTTTTGAAATTTTTCAAAAATTACAATAAAAATACATATATGATTGTTATAAAAAAAAAATATTTGATCATTTTAAGCGGTATCATCGGAGTCAAATGTGTGTGTTAAAGCATTCAATGGAATTATTTGTCGGCTGTCAGCTGAGTATTCATTTTGACAAGTGCCAGCCGGAATCACTGAAAGAGGTTTATTCATTTGCTAGAGTTAGGGTTGCTCAAAATTGGAGGTCTCCAGTCGCTTGCTGATTCGATCTTGATGTTTGGAACCAGATTCCGGCACTTTTTAGGAGTTGCTTGTATAATTCCCCCAATCCGATTTTTGTGATTTACATAAATCGTTCGCGAAAATTGCAGCACAGCAAGTGGGAATTCCATGGCTCACCTCAAAATGAATTTAAAAAACGGTAATTTCGAACCCTCCCCCCCCCCCAAAAAAAATGCCGAGATTCGGAAAAAAAACTCACAATTTTCGGCATTACAAGCAGTCAATCATGGATGGAGAGTTCCGGGGCCTTAAAATTTTCGTAAGTCATAATTCCGAGACCAAAATTCAGCACCGCCAGGCCCTTCCCCTAAAAGACTTTTAATTTTATATATTTTTAATAAATTTTTAAGAAAAAATTCCCAATTTTACCGGCTCAAATAAATAGTATAAATTTTTAAAATTAAATGTCACTTTCCATTAAAAGATGTTCGCCTATTTGGACATTTTGCAAGCCGTCCACCCGTCTCAAATCGCTCTGTCAAGGACAATTCCTGCAGTTTCTACCTTAAAATTTTGGCACATTGATGAAATGTTGAACAACCCAACAATTCGAGACTGTCCACGACTGACAACCCACGGGGTTTGTGCCGGTCCGATATAAATAAATTAATTAATTAATAAGTTTTGAAAATTTTATTTTCGTTGCCCACTTATTCGAATCTTATTACACGTAATTTTTTCAAAAAAAAAACCTTACATAAGCCAGGTACGAGTAATTGGTTCAAATTTTTGATTTTTTCTTGAACCCTTTAAACAACCAATGTCCACCTATAAAAAAAAATCCGAAAACCTTGGAAAGTATTCTTATTTTTTTGGGTACATTGTTTAATTAGACCCAAATTTTTAACCTCTATAGAAATTAAAATTAAACGACTAATGAAATTTCTAATGAAAAGAAATTGGTCGATGAATCACAGAAAATTCGGCATTTGTTGAAAAGCGCGGTCTTTGAATCTGTTTTAATTTTTAATGGTTTTTTAACTCTTTTGAAGTTAATTGTTTTTTTTAAATAAATTATATGCATTTCACGCTATTTAATAATTCGGGGCTCAAATAAACGAAAAAAAGACGGGTAATGGTGGAGATTATTAGTCCAATAAAAAGGAAAAATGCCCGATTTTAAGTCATCAAATCTACAATATTGCATCATGTCTATTAATTTTTACTCGGTTTTTTCGGTTTTCCTTCGTTTATTTACCTCCAAAATAACTTGCACTTGTTCATTGCACGAAAAAAATCATAATAATTCAAGCATTAACAACAGTTAAACTACAAATTTGGTCAAAAAAGTTTTAAATACCAAAATTGTTTTTTTTTGTCGTCGGTGCCGTAGGCGATGACGCACATTAGAAACGCAACTTTTGCTTTCGATGGTTCCCAATAGCGTTGGCCTAGCATTTTTTCGTGTAATGAACAAGCGCAGCTCAATTCAGCACAAAATTTTGAAAAAGCGCAGAAAATTTTTCAAAAATTTATCTTTCTTCAAATTGCAAAAAATAAAAGTTTTTATAATTTTAAAAAAAAAATAAAAATTAATTTTTAATTAATTTATAACAAAAATTCAATAAAAATTAATTTTAAATTGCTAATCCAAAAATCTCTTTAGCCCGACAAATCATCCGATACGAAAATGAAGCCTAGCGCCGAAGCGATCGCTAATTGGCTCCATTATATGCCAATCAATTCCAATCACTTTGCCCGGCATGGTTTTTCGGAGCGCATTATTCTTGTGGACCCAATTTTGCCAAGCAGCTTTGATGAGCTTGTTGAACTGTGCAAAAAGGCAAATTTCATTGCTTGTCCTATTAATCCTATAAAATTCACACCTTTTTCTTTGGGATAAAAATTTTTTAAAATTCTCATTGACTGAAAATTTTTAAGAATTTCTTTGTTCTAAGAAAAACTAAATAAATTTTTATTACAGAGATGTGATCATTTTTTCATTCCTATTCAATTCAAAATCGTTTAGATTTCATAAAAAAAAAATTTTTTAAACAAATTTTACGCCAAAAATTAATGATTTTTTACGAGTTCTAGGACAAAAATTATATTTCTAACGGTGCCATAGGCAAAAAATTCGATATTTTATTTATTTAAAATAAGTTGAATATTTTTTCGATATTTCATTGGTTTGTGGGACAATCAAGTTACAGACTGAGTCCACTTGTGTTTAATTTTTACATATACAAAATAATTAATTTATTAATTTGTTAAGAATTTGTCCCAAGCCCAATCGCCTGTTGATCGTCGCTCGTTTATCGTACATGCCAAAACATCCGTTACGGTAGTTGATCACCAACAACAACGCCATGCGTTTAATCAGCTTCCACAACCTTGGCGTGTGCATAATGATTTGACTGGGGAAATGCTTCTTTTTGAGCATGTGATCACCAATCAACAGCAACAACGAGTGATTTATTTGTTGCGCCTACGGCGATGCCATGCCAATGAATTGAAAGATGCCGACAAATTTTATGCCAAACATTTTGAAGACTTTCTTTTTTTCAAAGACCATCCTTTTAAGGGATTTACTGAATCGCCAAAATTAATTCTTGGCTAATTGCTTTTCATAAAATTTATTATTAATTGTTGTTATGTTTTCATAAAAAAAAATTTTTTTTTTTATTCTTTTAAGTATTACAGAGATTCCTTTATGATTTTCGGCAAAACTAATGAGTGAAAATCAAATGAAAGCATTTTTTGCGACCAAAAAAATTAGATAGACAAGTCATTTTTAGACAAGTCATTTTTATCAAATCTTTTGCCTTAAAATTAAAAATTTAAATGACTTGAATTAAAGGGTAGTAATTTATTAATTAAATTAATTTAATCACAATTTTTTGAAATAAATAATTTGTAATTTATTGTTTTATTTCTTTTCGAATGACAAATTCTCAAATGCCACTTTTAAATAATTCCATTAGTTTCTGTTTTTGACAAATTTTCAATTGCACACAAATGGCTATTAATAAATAATTATTTACCAAATAATATTTTAAATTTACATAATCCAAACAAAATTTCGTCCTAAATAATAGCTGCTTGGATGATTAAAAAGAAATTTTATTAAATACATTTTAATTAAAATATTTCGGTAAAATAATAATATTTTAGTTAATCTAATTTTCACTTAATTTAATTATCAAAAATTAATTTTATTTACACTAATTATTTTTGCATAAAATCGTCTCAACTTTTTAAGTTAATTTTTGTCAAATTTTTCTTCCTTTTTCCTTTTGTGGCAATTTCCTGTTTAAATAAACAAATATTTAATAAAAAAGTAATTAAACATCCGCATTTATCATATAGCTTTTTTTTTTTGCATTTTTCCGTAATTAACGGAAGCAAGAAAATATTTGTAAATTTTACCGTATCCTTCCGACTCCGCGTCGGACATTTGCTTAATTAGGCAATTAATTACTCATTTATTTCATCATTTTTCAGAGCAATCCAATGAAGCGACACCTATTTAAACGATGAAATATACAAAATACAATCAGTATTAAGGTTCATAAATGAATAACAAGTTGTTTAACTTTCTGAATAATTC
Organism: Heterodera schachtii; assembly: GCA_023374025.1. Taxonomy (NCBI): domain Eukaryota; kingdom Metazoa; phylum Nematoda; class Chromadorea; order Rhabditida; family Heteroderidae; genus Heterodera; species Heterodera schachtii. The sequence continues at coordinate 47,834 of SIJG01000178.1, forward strand.
CTTCTTTGATTTTTTTTGTTTGTAAAAATTAAATATTCATTTAAATAAAACAAATTCAGTAAAATTGGCTATTTTGAGGATTTTTAAATTAAAATAACATATTTTTACTACAAAAATTTAGGTTCAATTTAGTAAAAAAAATGACCAATGCTTAAAATATAGGCCCATTATGGTAAATAAAAAAAAAATTACTAATTAATTAAAATTAATTATTTATTAACTAAAATATTTTGATTGTTTTATTGGATCTTTAATATAGCAAATATTATTTTTGAATTTATTTTTTTTAGAAACAATTCTTTAATTAATTCAATCGCTTTTCAGCCTTACATAAATATCGTAGTTTTTAAAACATTTATTTTTATTCATATATTTTATATTTTATGATGACGAAATGTGTTTGGTACAAAAGAAGAATGTGGCGCCGTCATTAATGTTATTCATTCTTGATGATATTTCTTTAATGAGTTTGTTAATTAATATGCTTCCTTAACAACAAACATAATTGGCATGTAATGTCCAAAATATTTTTTTTCTTTTTGTATTCATTCATTTCAATTATTTACCATAAAAATTCTTTAAAGAAGATAATTAGCATAAATGAGAACAGACTTGAGTTACTTGTTATAACCAAATGAACGATAACATAATTAATTTGTTGGGAGAAGTGAATACATTATTAAATCGTATTGTTTTAATGTGACATGGTACAAAAATGATGAAATCTAAGTAATTGAGACGATAATGAGTATTAGTCTCGTGGTGAGTCGTCGTTTCATAAATCCATAAAACCGCAAAAATGGTTACATAAAATGAATAAAAAAAACAATTTTGTTTATCTGTTTAATTTAATCGCTTTTTCCTGGTTTACAGCATTTGTAAACTTTCATCTTCTCGATGAATTGAAAAACATTCACGCATGGCAAAGGTAGTGCTCCATTAGCAGAGTATGCCGTGAGTATTATTCTATTTTAAATAACCTTTACAATGAAAAAAAAAAACTCAATAAGTTTTCTTCAAATAATAAAATTTAATATTGATAAGTAATATTAGATTATTTTTTTAAATCTTTTTTTGAAAAATATTCATAAAAATACACGGGCCCATCCATGGGAGGGTGTGCAAATTTTAATGGCTCGCAAAACGTCGATTTTGGAAAATATTTGATTAATTTAGAATTTATGTTAATGTTGCCAAAATTAAATTTTTGAACAAATTAAAAAAAAAATTTCCAAATTCTGTAAAATTATTTTTCCTCCTTTAATATTTTACCAAAATATTCGAATACATTTCCATCTTAAATTCTGTACCTTTTTAAAACTTATATTTTTTATGTTTTGTGATGACAAATGAGTTTCAATATGAAATTATTGGGTTGGCGTCGCCATTTATGTTTTTTAAAAAAGTATTTATTTTCTAATCTTTTTATAAATTTTTGAACATTACTCCAAATTCCCAAAATAAGAATAAAAGTGAAAACAAAAAAAAATGGAGCTTCATGGAATTAAGGCTACGTAATTTGAAGAAAACCAATTTAAAAATTAAGGGTGGGGGACAATTTAGTCTGGCCGGTTTAGTCTGAGCCAAGTTTAAAGAATCATAACTTTTTTCTCAGCTGGCTAAATTTTATAAATTTGGCATCATTCGAAAGCGCTACATGTTAAAACTTTTTTTGTTTGGTTTAAAAATTTACCTATTTTTAGAAATCAAACTTTTATTGTTTTCAAAAAATTTCCCTAATTTTTTTTTGAAAATTTTAGAATTTAAAGATCTATTGGTAGAATTAAATTTACTCACTAATAAATCTATTAACTTTTACTTTGTGATAATAACATTAATTTTTAATTTCAATTTTCTTAAATATTATTTTTTACAAATTCTAAAAATGACATTTTCTTATTTTATAAAAAAATAAAATTTTGCAAATAATAATAATCAATTTATTGGCATTGTTTCATCATTCCATTTATGTGCATAAGAAAAATTAACCATCGTCATCACAAATGCCACATCTTCTAATGAGAAAAAATACATTCTATTATTAAATGCCATTCATTTTATATTTGTTGTATTAGCCAAAAAGAAAAAAATTGCGCTTTTTGTATAATTTGAAAAAAATTATTTGAAAACCAAAAAGAAAAATGTTGAACATTTGGATGATTTTATTTGTTGCCCTGCATTTTATTTATATAACAAATGGAAAATTTGATTCCGGTAACAAAAATGCGATCAAAAATACCGTCGTTAAGAATGCAAATTCCAAAAATACCCTAGTAATTAATGAAAATAACAAAAACACCGTAACAGTCGAGCAGCAAAATGCTACCGAAACCATCCAATTGGATAGCAAGGATACCGTAGAAAAGAAATCAAATGACAAAACCACCGTACAATCAAAGCCTAAAACTGACAAGCAGCTGAAATCGGCAAAAGCCAAAGTTGACGTTGAGGAGGCCAGACAAGAAATGAACAATTTAAAATTAGAAGACGATGAAACCATAACCACCAGGTAATCAATTTAACATGTTTTGGTTACGACAAGAATTACGACTTTTTTTTGGCAATTTGAAAATTTTTCATTTTTGTCTCATTCGCTGAATAGTCTTCCAATCCCAAATGACAAAATCTTCAGTAAATTTGTCGGTCGTTTAACGTGTTTTTCCTTTAAAGTTACACCAAAAAAAATGTTAAAAACGAGAAAATTTGAAAATTGCTAAACGAATTTTTCTATGGTTTTTTTATTTGCAAATTTGCGAATCTAACATTTTTTGCTCTAGGTGTTGAGCCCCCCCCCCCCCTAGAGATGCGCCGTGATTGAAAAAACCCGTGAACCGTGAAACGTGACCGTGAATTGACCCCGTGAATCGTGACCGTGACCGTGAATTGGTACCGTGAATCGTGACCGTGACCGTGATCCAAAAAACCCGTGAAATTCACGGGTTTCGTGACCGTGACCGTGAATTTTTTTAGTTAAATTTTTCCCTATCGAAGAATTTTTTGTTTTTACACTGTCTTTTTTGTGGTAAAATTTTAAAAAAAATTTTGGGAACAGGGTGTCCAGCAGGGACGGCGAATTTTTAAAAATTTGAGTGCAATTTGTGCACTGATTTTGTACAAAAATGTCCAAATTTTGCGAATTTGTCAATTTTTATAAAATAATAAATTTTTGTAGTCTGGCGGTGCCGGTAGGCGCCGCCGGGGGGGAAAAATCAAAAATTTGATTGCAATTTGTTAACAGATTTTGTTCGTAAAATGAGCCAAAAATGAGAAACACGAAAAATCGGTCTCGAGTCTCGGGGTCAAGTCTCGGTCTCGAGCCTCGGAAAATTTTCGGTCTCGAACAGCACTACCATTGGCACGCGCGGAGCGCCCATAATTTGCATATTTCTCATAATTTTGCGTTCAAAATCGATTCCGATCTTTTGAAAATTTTTTAGGATTTGTTAACTTCTTTTGCCCAAAATAACCTAATTTCGAGCGAATTTTAAAGAAATTAAATGAGTTTTTATTTACATGGGGTCATCCTTGAAACTTGACTTTTTATTTTTTTTCGCACAATATTGGTAGTTGACTTTGTTCAAAAAGTTTCAGGAATAGAGATTGGGCCGGCGGTGCCGATAGGCGCCGCCGGGGAAATTTTTGAAAATTTTGCTCGGTTTCTTACCAAAAATTTCCCAAAAAATGACCAAATTTCTCTATGAAAACAATATGTAATTCGTAAATATTCAATTTTATCCAGTGTAAATTTTTCACGGAATAACCGTGAATTGGTACCGTGAATCGTGACCGTGACCGTGAGTGAAAAAACCCGTGAAATTCACGGTAACCGTGACCGTGATTCACGGCGCATCTCTACCCCCCCCCCCCCGTCCTCCACGGCGATTCCGGACATTTGGACACTGAGCATCTGCTGGACAGTGGACGTTTCGGCAGTGGACATTTCGAATGTGAAGTCATTTGGACATAATAATCTGGCAATTGGACAGTGGACATGAAGACAATGAGTGAATTTTTTTTACTATTATAAAGGCTTTGGCAGTAATAAAAAGAATAAAAAAAAATAAGATTAAATTTATTGTTGCTTATTAATGAGCCGGGCGCTTATAAATTGACTAATCGGTTCGGAGGAATAGTCAAATGTTCTATTAAAATAAAAGCCATTTATAATAGTAAAAAAAGTCATTTACTGTCGTAATGTCCACTGTCCAATTGTCCGGTTTTGTCCAAATGTCCACGTCAAAATATCCACTGTCTAAATGTCCAGATGTCCACTTTCCAAATGTCCGGTCACGCCCACCACACCCCTCCCCAAATATTTGCCTTTGATTTCAATCATTATATTTCTTAAAAAAGATAAATTTCGGGAAACAAACGACTGTGTTTTGACTTCATTTGTTTGTTTTTTTTTGAGTTCCTTTGTGTCTAATTTTTTTTTGAAAGTGAACGGAATTTTTTGAAATTTTACAGGAAAATAGAGAACAATTTGAGCTATAGAATGTTATCAAGAATTAAAAATTTTTAATTGTGAAAAGTCAACAGTATATTAATTATTACTAGGGCTGGGAATTATATGGATATAAAATCGCAAAATATGGCCATAAAATATTGAACATAAAATCGCGAAATATGGACATAAAATGGCAAAAATATGGACATAAATTTTTCCAAATTATTAGGGTATAATTTCTCAAAATTTCTTCAAATTCGCTAAACGCAAAGTAACACTTTCAAAATGGTTAAATATGGTATAAAAAATCATTTTAAAAGAAAAAACACGATACAGCTTAAAATTTACTCATTTTAGCGAAAAATGAACCTGAAAAGCGAAATTTTAGCTTTTTTGCTTATTTTTAATATAAATTAACCAATTTTTAAAAATTTAAATTTAATCAGTATTTTCGACAAGATTTTGCTAAAAATGTCTTTTTCTGAAATTTTTTCTGTCTTTAGGGGTCAAAAATGCCAATTTACCTGATGGGGGCGTTCTAATAGAGGTTTTTTGGAAAAATGCCAAAATATGGACATAAAATATGGACTTAAATGTCAAAATATGGACAAATGGAAATATGGACATAAATTGCGAAATATGGGAAAATATGGATATAGAAATCCATCCTAGAAGCTTCAAACCAAGTTAAAAACAAGTTTTTCGTACGTTTCAGGCCCCCCCATATTCCAGGAAAAAAATATGGATTTCCATATAATTCCTAGCCCTAATTATTAATGGATTTCCATATAATTCCTAGCCCTAATTATTACAAATATGTCGTGTTTTTAATTTCATGTATAATATTTCATTTATGAAAAAGGCAATTTAAGAATTTTTTCATTGGCTTGCATTTTTGTTTTATTGAATATTACTAAAGAAAAAAAATGATTAATTTTTAGGATTACTGAAATTGTTGTTGAAACTATTTTGGATAATTGCGAATTGTTGAAAAAAATGGATAAAAGCGCAACAAATTTTATTGATGCCGAATTAGAACAAAAAATTATTCAACAAAATTGTGACGCATTGAAAAATGACAAAAAAATTGACGATGCAAAAGTGTCTGGTGAACAACTACCAATTTTGATACAAAAACATGGGCAAAAAATGTTAGAAAAACTGAAAGAAATTGAAACTGAAAAGAATGTTGACAAAATGTCCCAAATTTTGGCATCGACAAATGAGCAACAACAGCAGCATCAACCAAATTGGCACAATGATCAAAAAATGCAAAAAGCTGTGACAATTTACAATTTTTTGCTTGAAATTTTTGCTGTTCTACAAAGCGATTCAAATGCTAATGATGATGATGATGATGATGATGACGCAATGGTCAAAAATGCCAAAAGTGTCATTCAACAATTTTTAACAACCCAAAGCCAAAAAGTTGAGCCTACGGTAGTGCCACTGCCAAGTGAACTAATGGGATTGGTCATCAAACTTTGGCCTATCATATACAACAATGAACAGCAGAATCAACGAAAAAATCGGTAGGTGTACTACAAGTCAAGTATTCTCAAAAATTTGGAGTAATTAATAAAAATAATTTTAAAATTTAAAGTACATAAAACATTTCTCCCTAATTTTTGAAATTGTTTGAGTCTCATTTTTGGTAAAGCATACTAAGCAACGATTATAGCTGTGTCTTCAGGCATAAGCCATATTCGGAGCAAAAAAGTAAAGAATATAAGAAAATTTTTATAGCAAATATTTTTTTTTCCAACAAAATACGCAGGAATGTGCCGCGGCATTCATCGCGTCGCCATAAAAGAGAGCAATTTACGCCAAATTTCATTCACTGTTCTGTGTTCTTCCTAATCTTCTGTATTCTGTACATATTGAATTGGTTGTTTGTGCAAGAAACAATTAGCGGATTAAATGAAAAATTAGAGGGCAACGTGTTTTATTACTTCCTTTTGCTGGTAATTGCGGCCATTTTGTACTTCGTCTTGCCGATGCACGAAGGACTTCGAAGAAAGATTTATAAAATTGCTCACCAAATTGTGATGTCAAGGAGACAACCTCGGAATTAGACTCTACGGTTCCCA
>SIJG01000178.1:54617-70496 GCA_023374025.1 Heterodera schachtii
AATTTTATGAAAAAATAAATTAATTGAAGAGAAGCAAATCTGAACTAAGAGGCTTCACTTATACGACGCGATATTCTCTACAAAGATTATTAAAATGAACTGTTAAATCAAAAAATATTTCATAAGATAAAATTTAGCCATATATTTTTAATTTAATAATTCAAATTAAAATATAATTTTTATTAAAATAAATTATATTAATACACCTAAAAAGAATGAAAAATTTTCTCAAAAATCCATCTCCAAATTTCTGAAATAGTTCAGATCAATTATTTTTAAATTTTAAATTAAAAAGTCGAAAAAAATAAAACTGATAAATTAAACTATAAGCATAATCAGGCTCTGTTTATAAAAATATCGGTGGCTACCTTATCGCCAAGGACTGATTTTTTAAGAAATACCCTATTAAAACGGCCCATCTATTAAAGCGGCCCTTTGGCATCTCACGACTGAAAATGATTTCAAAAATTGGAAATTTATGGCAAAAATAGTCAGAAAATATAAATTTCTCCATTTTTACTCTACAATTCTTCCCATAATCGCTCTCATGGCTAAGTGATCATTTTTTAAATTTATAAACATCCAATCGATGTTTAACTTTTAATAAGTTTAGTGTATTACGATTAGGGTAATTCAAACAATCCTACTCAAATATGCTAAATTTGATATATATATATATGGTAAAACATTGATTATTATAATAAAGCTTAACAATAAAAATGGGCATTGCGCGAGGGTGTAACATGTAAAAAATTATATTAACACGTAAATGGAGAGAAAAAGTGATTGATAATTGAAAGTAGAATAATTGAAATAAAATCCAAGCAATTTTTACATTAAAATATTGTAATTACTCACTCCAATTCATCAAAATGACATCAAATTATTTTCTTTTTACATTGTTTATTGCTTTTATTTGGCTTTTCTGCTTATTTAATGAAAGCATTGGTGGAGATAACAATGAGATTTTTAATGGGATCACTGATTTGCAATCGGTCTCATCTTTTGGCCAGACATCTATAAATCATGGTAAAGTTTTTTGAATGCTTTTAATTATTCGCTGTTTTGTTAAATAAAAAATTCAAAACATTCAATCTTCAAATGGACAAGCGCAACTTTGTTTATATTAAAAAGCGTTATCAAATTAAAATTTAAATTATATTTTAGTCTAAAATCTAATATTTAAAAAATATTTATTAAAAAAATTATTCAATAATCATCAAATTAAAAAATCAGCCATGATATTTGTGAGTTTTAGATTATGGTAATTGGCAACCTGATCATATATTAGTATATGCTAACGATTCTCTTCAAACAGATGAAAACTCAAACAGTAAAATATTTTTTTTTGAATACTTATTTATAAAATGACTTATGCGAATGTGAGATAGCATTTTATTTTCTAAAAGCTCTTAGATTAGGAAAATTTATCATTTCTTTTCCAAAAATTTTCGGTTTAGAAAAATTATTTTTTTGAGATTTGTTTTGTTGAAATTAGTCAATAATTCTAAAATATGACTTGATCATGTTTATGACGAAGGAATCCATCCACTTACGTAGATTTATTCTCTGACCTATTTTCTAACACATCCGCTTATTTCTGGCATCACACTGCATAATAATTTTTGCTAAAAACCATAAAAAAGATTTTAACTTAGTTTACCTCAATTTTTTATTGGATTTTTATACAAAACATGTGTGCTATATTTGCATGTGAAGACTTGGACGGGCTCGAACGGTCTGATCGCCTACAAGCAGCGACGGGCACATGGCGATGCCGCGCTAGAGTATATTTAGTAAAATAATTTTTATTTTTATTTTTCTGTATAAATATTGTCAATTTTTTAAATATAATTGCTTAGAAAATTTTCATTTAACATATAAATAAGTATATTCAATTTTTTAAATATTTATTGCTTTATTATGCGTTTTTTTCATTGACCCATGCTCAACCAACAATCATACTGTGCAAAAACTAAAATCATTACACTTATTTGCAACGGTAAAAATAGGCCACTTACTATTCCGTTCTTCAACTTTTAAAAATGTTTTATTTACTTTTTTCAAATGTGATATGTGCGAACCTTAGTATGCTCAGAGATATTCTCTAAAAAATGAACTTATGTCTCATTTTGTATAAGGTTTATGGAAAAATTTACATTACCAAAACAATTTGGTATAATTTATAGATTTCTTTTAATTAATAATACATAAATTATTTCGTTTTATGTTTTTAACTTATTCAATCCATGTTCCTTCTTTATTATAATTTTTAATAAATTATTTATAATGTATTTTACTATTATTCTTTCGGTATTGAAATACAAATAAAATTGTTGGTGGAGGTGCAAAGAAATTTAAAAAAGCAATGCAAAATAAGCTTTCTTAAGGTAAATTTATCTCCATCAAAATCACAATTGAACACAAAAAATTACACTCACAGGCGTGGATTTGTTTTACAGAAATAATAAATATTATTTTATTTTAATGATTTGATAAAATTTTTAATCATTTTCTTTATTTTAGTTTTTTTTTGTCTATTTTTATTAGTAATTCAAATTTAATATTTGCTTTTAAACAAAATAAAATCTTAAATTTAAAATAAATTCGGTTTTTTAAACTATTTTTAAGGAATGTAAAAAAATAAAATTATATATTATTTTTAATATAAAGATATCATTATTTAAAATATTTATTAATTAAAAACCTTTTAAATGAGGAATGGGTCACTTTCAAACCCAATAGTAAATTTCTACAATCGCCAGTGTGGGAATGTTAGTTCTGCACGGATCGCGCAGTTGCTGCCGTAATCCAAAAAATCATTGTTTGTTTTTTTTTTGTAAATTTTCCGTTTTTTTAATTTTAAAAATTCGGTAAACATATTAACAAAACATTAACAGTAAATAATTTATCATTTATCCTTTTTATTCTAGGTCACTTAATTGATTGACTAAATTGCATAATGTGAAGATTTTAAATTCGACACCAATTTGTAACATTTGAAATTATTAGCTCAATTTTAAAACAATTTTTTGCTTGTGTCAGAATTATATAATTGTTAAAAATTCATACTTTGCTTGTGTGATGAATTACCATTTAAAATCCTCTAACTAAAACTCTCTATTCTTTTTAATGTTTAAAAAAAGTTTTTCGCTTTAAATTTATAAAAATTTTTCTATTATGGCTAAAATTGCTAATGATAAAAAACGTTTATTTATATGTAACGTAAAATTAATTATTATATTTTTATTTATTCAATTGAAACATAATTTTTAGCACTTTTTCCCTTGACTGTAATCATTTATTAATTAGATGTCTTAGTTTATTATAAAACGTTTACATCATTGGTAATATTTTAATAAATTCATATAATTCACCTCCGCTGAATTCTCTATCTTTTTGAAAATTTGGCTTCGGTAATTAAACCATGTTTAGGCTATGTCATAAAACAAAGCTTTGATAAGTTGTGATTTTATATAATCATTTTTATAATTTAAACGCTTATTTTTAATACTTCATTTAATGTATTGAATTTTATAGCTTTAGGGGTAATAAATATCTCTTTGTTTAATCTTTACATAAACTAAAAAAAAATCGCAAAATATAAGACATAAAATGACAAAACATAGACAAAATTTTTCCAAATTTAGGATATAATTTCTCAAAAATTCTTCAAATTTATTTTTAGCCAAAAAATTAATTTTTTTTTTAAATTTGAAATCAATTTAGCTTAAAAATTAACAAATTGAACCATTAAAATGAGAAAAAAAAAATTCATTTTAAAACATAGCTATAGCTAAATTCAACTAGAATTGCAATATGATTAAATACATATTATGGGATTCCAATCTTCAATAGAATTACAAATTTAAAACAAAAAGCTATTTGTAATACAAAAGTACGGCATGATGTGAAAAATATATAATTGTTGTTCAAGACTTATTCAAAATGCTAAAACATATATACAATTAAAATGAAAATAATTAGGTGCAGTGTAAAATAAATAATCAAATAAATATGAAAAATTAAAAAGGAAAAGCACATCGAGTGTTATTCAAGAAATGAAAATTAATAAAAATTAAATACAAGACTAATTATGACGAACATTTTGTTTCATTGAAAAAAATTAAACTGTTTATTGAGATAAATACATAGTATTTATAATATGTTAGGGAGATTCTTTGATCAGGACAATGAATTTTGATACAAAATTCCACTTATAAAATTAGTTCAATGAAAATTTGACAAAATCAGCAAATAGAAAAATTTAGGTGATGCAGTGGCCGGTGAAAATAAACGCACATCGTCGAGTAAGAAACAATGCAAATACGTTTGAATATTGACATCATTTAAATGACTAACATTTATGACACAAATTAATGATTTTAATAATTAAGCGTAAATTATAAGGAATATAAATTTGGCAATATCGGCAGAATAAATTATTAAATTGATAGAAAAAGATAAATTGTGTGAATGTATTTCCAATTGAAGTTCAACTTTTAAGTTTATTTATAAACTAACCATGAATAAAAAGACATTACACTTCACCGCATGTAAATAATTAAAGTAAAAACTAAATGCAAAATAAATAATTCAATGTTAAATTCTTAAAGTGCCAAAATATTTTTCCTTTTGTGCAAATAGTCGCCGCAAATATATAAAATATTTATTTAATTAAAATTTAAATAGTAACGAATGAAATGGAGGAAACTATTGGTAAATACCTCTCCAGCTTACACCCTGCCCCATGCTTCTACCCTCCCTCTTCCTGTCACTTTCTCGTCGGAACAGTGTTACCAAGCAACTAGAAATTCTTCCAACGCTTTGACCTTGCACTGAGATTATGCAAACTAAAAGGAAATGTTTTAAGGAAAATAAATAAATAATATCATCAATTTTAAATAATTAATTTTATTCCGATTGTATTAAAATATGATTTGAACCGAATTCAAACAATACCTTTATTGCTGAGATGAAATTATGATAGAACATTAATGAAATCGTAACAAATTTCAAATTAACAAGTTCATTCAGTAAAAAGTGTTTTACTATAATAAATATTATTTAAAAGTAATTATGCGAATATTAGTTCAAAATGAAATAAATATAAATTGAAATAAAACCTACATCAATTTAATACAATTAATAGACAAATTGATTAAATTCGAAATTTTATATTAAATATATTTATAATTGAAAATTCAAAAAATAAATGTAAATAATTAAAGAAAAAACTAAACGGCAAAAAAAGCAACTAAGGAAACATTCAATAATTAAAAATGAATAAATTAATTGTAAAAATTCATATAAACTGCTTAAAATAACAAATTAATGAAACTCTAATAAAGAATAACTGTTTAAAAAGACGAATACAAAATACGTAAAAAAAAAAAAAAAAAAAAAAAAAAAATTAAAATTTGAATTTTTATGTAAATTAGACAGAATTGAATGAATTTATTAAAATGAAAATTAATTTTTGGAGAGATTTATCATCAAGGCAATGACCAAAGCATGTGAATAAAATTTTAATATTTTTATTGTTTTTAATTCAATATTAGCTTAATGAAAAGAAGAAATAATTGACTTAAAAAGTTGTAATGTTCTGAGACCAATTTGAAAAAAGATGAAAAGTTTTTGTTTATTCGAAATGAAAAAATAAAATAAAAATAATATATCAACCCAAAAATAGAACCAATATTCAAATACAAAAAAAATTAATAAAAAATCAAATAAAAAGAATATACGTAATACAAAAATTTATAACTCATAAGAATTCAAAAAATGATAGATTCAATTTAATGATTATATAAAATCACAACTTATCAAAGCTTTGTTTTATGACATAGCCTAAACATGGTTTAATTACCGAAGCCAAATTTTCAAAAAGATAGAGAATTCAGCGGAGGTGAATTATATGAATTTATTAAAATATTACCAATGATGTAAAGGTTTTATAATAAACTAAGACATCTAATTAATAAATGATTACAGTCAAGGGAAAAAGTGCTAAAAATTATGTTACAATTGAATAAATAAAAATAAAATAATTAATTTTACGTTACATATAAATAAACGTTTTTTATCATTAGCAATTTTAGACATAATAGAAAAATTTTTATAAATTTAAAGCGAAAAACTTTTTTTAAACATTAAAAAGAATAGAGAGTTTTAGTTAGAGGATTTTAAATGGTAATTCATCACACAAGCAAAGTATGAATTTTTAACAATTATATAATTCTGACACAAGCAAAAAATTGTTTTAAAATTGAGCTAATAATTTCAAATGTTACAAATTGGTGTCGAATTTAAAATCTTCACATAATGCAATTTAGTCAATCAATTAAGTGACCTAGAATAAAAAGGATAAATGATAAATTATTTACTGTTAATGTTTTGTTAATATGTTTACCGAATTTTTAAAATTAAAAAAACGGAAAATTTACAAAAAAAAAAAAAAATACAAACAATGATTTTTTGGATTACGGCAGCAACTGCGCGATCCGTGCAGAACTAACATTCCCACACTGGCGATTGTAGAAATTTACTATTGGGTTTGAAAGTGACCCATTCCTCATTTAAAAGGTTTTTAATTAATAAATATTTTAAATAATGATATCTTTATATTAAAAATAATATATAATTTTATTTTTTTTACATTCCTTAAAAATAGTTTGAAAACAGAATTTATTTTAAACTTAAGATTTTATTTTGTTCAAAAGGAAATATTAAATTTGAATTACTAATAAAAATAACAAAAAAAAAAAATTAAAATAAAGAAAAATTATTTTTAATCGAAGAAAATCTTATATAAAATGAGATATAAGTTAATTTTTTTTAAAGAATAGCTCTGAGATACTGAGGTGCGCACATATCACATTTGAAAAAAGTAAATAAAACATTTTTAAAAGTTGAAGAACGGAATAGTAAGTGGCCTATTTTTACCGTTGCAAATAAGTGTAATGATTTTAGTTTTTGCACAGTATGATTGTTGGTTGAGCATGGGTCAATGAAAAAACGCATAATAAAGCAATAAATATTTAAAAAATTGAATATACTTATTTATATGTTAAATGAAAATTTTCTAAGCAATTATATTTAAAAAATTGACAATATTTATACAGAAAAATAAAAATAAAAATTATTTTACTAAATATACTCTAGCGCGGCATCGCCATGTGCCCGTCGCTGCTTGTAGGACGATCAGACCGTTCGAGTTGGTATATTAATTTTCTACTAAAGGAAATGAAGAGTAAATATAAAAGAATAAAGAGCAATAAAAAGTGAATACAAAATCTATAAAACAAATTAATATTTACTATTATTCTAAATACAATAATTGATAACAGTCTCCAGGCCGGAGAATTGCTAATGAAACTTATTATGCACATTTTACGCAAGAAGTTAAAGAAGCCTATAGAGATATGTTTAAATAATTTACATCAACAATTTGTAAAACTGATTATAATATGTATAAAATATATTTTAATAAATTATGTTAATATTTTTATAAATTGGAAAAAATAATTTATTTATTGCCCTTGATTTTGATTTCAAAATATTTTCTAAATTGACGTAAAACTGAAAAATATATTTAATTATTACGATCCTTATTTAAGAAGTAAATTAATAAAAACAACTCATATAATATTTTTAAAATAATTCATTTTATATCTGAAAGTTTTTTAGAGACCGAAAATTGTTGAAAAATATAAGAATAAAATGACTAACATATCCTGCATGCATTAAAAAGTATTCTTTTCTTCATATCATTGAAAGTTATTACGATAATAAACTATTAACAACGATTCTTATTAAAATATTTCTTAACTTTTATAGCAAATAAGAAAAATACACAAAATTCAGCCATTAATAACTATTTTTAGGAAGCGATGCGTATTAAATTGTTATAACTGAACTTAAATAATTGATTGTTATTAAAAATTTTAAAAATATTAAATTATTAAAAAATAACCAAAATTATAGTCATTTAAAAATTTGAATTTACAATTTTCTCAAGACTAAATTAAGAGACACTTGAATAAAAGTAGGATTACTAGAATTGAAAAAATCATTTTAAAATTATTAATATTCGAATTATTATAATGAATCATGTTTAGATTCCTGAAACGATAACTAATTACTATTTTAAAACACATTAAACTTATATTGCATTTAAAATTATTAATGCTAATGTAAAAAATAATAATATCTTTTTTAATAATGTTCAATTTTTATTGAGAAAGCTGAGAGAAAAATAAATAAATAATAAACAATAAAAATATTAAAAATTTCATTTTAAGAAACATTAATTAATTTTTGAATGAAGACAATAATCTAAAATTTCAAAAAGAAAACATGTTATTAAGAACTTTAACAAAATTAAATAAAATATTGACTTTCAAAAAAGGGCAAATTTCTTAATGCATATAAAGAGAAGCTAATATGTGAATTTCATTATACTCAACAAGTGAAAGTTTTTAATTGAAAAATAATAATAACAAACAAAAAACTCAGATGCTTGACCAACATTGATTTCAACAAATAGGCTTCGCCATGTGCTCCTCCTTCCATGCATTTTACTTGATAATAATTATTTTCTTTTAACGAGGTTCACTAAATAAATATATATTTATTATTCGATAGGTTTGGAACAATTTTATTTAATAACTTGTATGGATAAATTTGTTTTTAAGAGTTAAATGTGTTAATAACTGTGGTTTAAAATTTATGTTGAAAGTAATTTTATATTTTTCTATATTCTTGTAATATTTAACAATTATGAATAACCTCATTTCTACAATTGCATAATCGGTGTGAAACTTTCAAATAATAATTTTTTTTCAGCTTTTCATAGGTCCATTCTTCGAATACAGCGAATATATTTTTGTTTTTTAGTTCATAAGTAATGACAAAATTGAAACTTCGAAGTTATATATAAGGTTTTATTATCTCGTGCATTTTGTCCTTTTTCATCGCTTAGCATAGCTAAATAGGTCATTAAGAATAAATCTCAAAATATATTTTTTGTTTTCCTTCATTTTCTAATTTGCTTTTAATGATTCGGAAATATTTCAAATTTTTAATTACTTTATATGTTAATAAATATTTCTATTTTATTTTTATTTTGCTGATTTTTTTATGTATTTCATTATATATACCAACAAGTGTTTTATAAAATAATTCAAAGATTTTTCAAGCAACTAAATTTACCAATAATCTTAGTTTTAAATGAATTAAGAATTTACAATTTTACATTTTATGGGTGTAAATTTTCAAAAATAAAAAATGAATGAATAAATTTTTAAATTAATGACTAATTATTATTTTTTATTGGAAAATGGATGCTTAAATTTTACCAAATTCGTCATAAATATCAAATTCATTTTTTTCATTTTTATGAGTAAAATAATGAGATCTTTGCCTCGAAACGAAACTGCAATTACGATGAAGTGTCGTTTAATTTATCTAACAGATACAATATTATTTAAAATTATTTTTCATAGATTGAATTTTTGAATTTCAAAGCCCTTAATAATGAAAATTTTTCATTTTAATTTAATAAAAAATTAACAAATTAAAATTTTTTTTTTTGATTAATAAAAATTGTTTATTTATCTAATCATTTCTTTTAGTTGTCAATTATTCAATAATTGCATTTTATTGAATAAATATTTTTTTGTTTTAAAGGTTTAGTATTTGAATTTTTTACATTTATATATGCAAAGTAAGTTCGTTTATTTTATGCAAAATATTGAGTTATTTAATTTATATTTATTTCTCTTGTTACCTTTATGAAGATGTGGTGCTCAATCTTGAGCAGTTTCTTCTCATTTTATATATTTTATTTCTAAAATACTTACAATAAATAAATTGTTCATTGCTCAAATTAAAAATTTAGAATAAATTATTTATTTAGGTTTTTTAGTTAAATTATTAATTGAAATATTCTTTTTTATTTAACTAATCAAATCTCTTAACTTGATGAAACCTATTGACTCACATTGTCAAGATTTAGGGTCTTCGTTAAATTTTTACTAAACATTCAGATTCTATTTTTGCGTTTTTTTTTTTTTGCTTTTACGTTTTTTACGCATTATCTCTCTAATAAATGAATGTTTATTATTTTGTAAAGTATTTTATTAATTCAGAATTATTTATTATTTCTTTAATGGTGATTGTATCAATATCCGTTTCACCTTTTTCTGAGTAAATCAATTTTATGGACACATCTACTTTTTCGCGTTGTACTCATCAGCATGCACCTTGATTGCGGCGGCCTCTTATTGTTTGTTATTTTTTATATTATATTTGAAAATTTAGAATATAGTTATTTTGATGATTTGAATTTATATTATTACTTTTTTGCTTTTATAAATTTTTATTATTTTTACTTTTTATCTGAGCCATAGTTTTTAAAATTTTTATTACTTAATTTTTTTTTCTACATTTGATATATTTTTTATTTTGTTGTTATAATGATATGCATTCTCTCAATAAGAATACTTATTTGAATAATATATATACAATCAAGGCATACATTATTATGATGCTTAATAATATCGTTATTTCCCGCAATTTTATATTTACTTTTTAGAAATATTTAAATCATTTCTTAATTTTTTTTATTTCTAAACAAATTTAAAGGCACATTAGTGCTCTTACATGGCGCAAAAGAAAACAAACAAATAAAAATGATCAATAAAAAATACAATGAATGCCGTGATAAAAATAAAATAAATCAAAAGTTAAAATTCACAAATTATATAAAATGTGAATATGGCACATGAATATTCCTACTCAGAACTCATTGCTTTTAATAAGCACAGACTGGTCGGCGCCAGAAGAGACGAAAATGCCAAAAAGGTAGTACAAAACATGAACAAAATGCTGTGACAGTGATAACAATTAATGAAAATTTACCCAATTTGAGTTGATAAAAGCGAAAAGGCAATTATTGCAAAAAAAAAAAATTAAATATATGATATCTAAAATATTACATTTTGCCTAGTAAAATCCATGGTTCTTGTAAAAATTCTAAAATTAAAAATCATTTAGCAGAGATCGGTGCGAAATATTCTGAATAATTAAACCATATGAAAAATTGGGGTCCAATTTTGACTAAAATACCAAAATTTCCCTACTCTACCACACATCAATGAAAAAATGCCCAAATATTTTGTCACCGAAACTCAAATTCATTAAAAATTTTTAATCAACCACAGTCAAATTCAAAACAACTCATAAAACTCGAATATGCTCGAAGGAGACGAAATCAAATTGAATGAATGATATATCATCTGAATCAGCAGAAAATGCTCTATAAAATTGTGGTTTTAAATAGATAAATATCGCTGAATTTACAATATTGTTTCGCTAACATTTATTATACTAATTATACTCCTGGCCTTAATGAATTAGGTAGTAGAGATCGGTGCAAGATATTTTATGTTTTCATAAAACCAAATGCAAAACCAAGAGCCAATTTGATTTTCACTTGAATTGATGATCAAGCCCAATTAAAAAATGACCAACTATTTTGGCGCACTCATTTTCTCCTCCCCCGTCGACAGTAAAACAATAAATCTGTCACCCCTACGTCATGCCCCCCCCCCCTCATTGAAGCAGACGCAATTTTCGGTGCATGAGAAGTGATTAATTAATAATTAGCAAAAATAGAAATGAGTTATAATTATTAAATTATATTTAAAAGAAAAATTTAATTTCAAAAATATGAATAATATAATACATTGACAAAATATTAAAATTATTTTCTTTTCTAGCAAATGACATAATTAATTTTTAATTAATTTTAAACAAGCAATAAAATTTATTTGAATAAGAATTATTTGTTTTTTGTTTTCTGTCGAAATATCCTTTGATGTCGAAAAGACCTCGGTAGCCCTCCAGCGGGCGCTAACACCCGCCGCTGACGATATTATTTTTTCACCGTGAATTTATTTTTATAATTTTAAATTTAATTTTTTAAATTTTTATCGAGCAAACCAAAGGCACATTTGTGCTCTTATATGGTGCCAGAAAAGAAAACAAACAAAAATTTGATCAAATAAAAAAATACAGATGAATATCGACATATAAATGAAATAAAAAATTTAAATAAAATAAATCAAATGTTAAAAATTCACAGGCGATTAAAATATTGTGTAAATATGGCACATGATTATTCCTACTCAGAACTCATTGCTTTTAGTAAACCCCTGAAATCCTTTGCCTTATTAATTTTCACTGCTACCACAGGAAGGTTATTCCAGTTTTTTACTATTCTATTGAAAAAATTGTTTTGAGTTTTGGCCGTGTGGCGCTTTACTCGTAAAAGTAAAGGCCTCCTTGGCCTTTCTGAGAAAAAGAAACTTTTCCCAGCATCGAGGCTTGTGAACCCTTTAATCATTTTAAAAGCTGTTGTTAAATCATTAATTTTTCTTCTTTCTTCCAATTTGTGTAATTCTGTGATTTTAATCTTTCCCTGTATTTTTTGTATGTAAAACCACATTTTCTAAGTGCTTTTTTTAAAATAAATTTCAGTGTAAACTCATGCGTCCTTTTTCAAAAATGATTTATCAGATTTTTATATTAAATAAAAATCATTGATAATAATCGTTTATGTATTCATTTTAATTATTATATAATTTCATGAATCATTTATTTCTCATAACAAATATTTTATTTTTTAATTTATATTTTGACTTTTCTTTCGATGTTACGTTTATTATTACCAATTGTGTATACGTATTCTTTTTTAATTTAATTCACATTTATTTAACAATTTAAATCATCATCAGTTCATTGTTAAATTGAAAATAAATTTGAATATTTTATTATTTTAAAAGTAGGTTTGATTAAATATTTTCAATAAATTTTTGATATGTTCAATCTGCTATTTTGTTAATAATCATTAAAAAATATATTTTGATTTGGTATTTAGTTTTAAAAGTATTTTGGTTTATTTACTAATTTTTTCGTATATTTTTTTATTCTTTCCATGAAGATGCTTTTACATGGTATTAATTAATTCTTTTATTAATAAATTATTAAATTTAATTATTTTTTAAATTTTCTTTGTTATTTAATTAGTTTAAATTTCATTATTTATCTCTTTCTAAGTAATTTTTTATCGGAGTTTCCGTATTTATTTGACTTTACTTTTGTTATTATTAAAAATATTTTGCGTTTAAGCAATATAATCGCTAATAAAATAGAATTAATTAATTATTGTATTGTTTACTGCATATTTAACTTATGTTTCGTTTTTTTCAATAGAATAATAAATGTTTATATATTTTTTCTTATTCATCTTTTGGAATAAATTTTTTTATTATTATTTCATGTTTAGGAGTGCAGTTATTTCATCCATTGTCGCTTATCATCGCCCTTCCTTAATATTTATTCATTTTATTTTATAAATATCTTAGATCGCACTTTAATCATAATATAATTGAATTGAATTCAAAATTATTAGTTAAATTTTGACATGAGAAACGAATTTTTATTTTTGCTTAACCATTAAGTTTTATTTTTTGCAGACTTTTTTGCGTTTTATTATAATTATACTATGAATGAAAATTTTAAATTATTGTTTTATAAAAATAACTAAATAAATTTACCATTAAATAAAATTTTTTGAAAATCATTAAATTTTTGTTTAATTTATATTCATAAAAGGCGTTAAAAATGATGTTTCCTTACTTAGGTTCGATATTAGTTCATCTTCATATTTTCTTTATTGTAGAATTTATAAAACTGTTAATATATTTATATTTGTAAGTAAGAAATCGTCCTTTTGTCCATGATATTGACTTTAACTTCTTTAATTTACGACTCTAAAACATATTTATCAATATAAATTAATTTTGGATCAATTAAATAATTTATTTTTTGTTTATTTAATTAATGTATTTCTGTCAGTTATTTAATTTTGCTTTCACTTTGTAATAAAGTTAATATTCATGTTTTTATATTGTGAAGATGACCATTGGATTTACGCCAGAATGATCTCGGCAATCGGTCCTTCCTTTGGTCCAAAATGTATTGATTGGTCGAAAAATCATTTTTCATATTTTTGCGAATATAGATTTTGGTATTTTGTTATTCGCGCAAAACATACCTAATCAAAAATTGAGTATTTTTTATTTGATTATAGGTTTGGGTATTTTTCTATTTAAAAGTATTTATTAATTAAGTTTGCATACATTATTTTACCTTACTTTTGTTAGTATCTATATATTATCGGAATATTAATTATCTAGAAAATATAAGTGCAAGGAACTGTCAATTATTATATTGATTATTTGTCTGCGGCGACTATTTGCAACACTCGGGAAAAGCATTTTGACACTTTTAAATTATTATTTGTTTATTTTTATTATTTGGATTATTATCTTAGATGATTTACGATAATAATGTGTATTTTTAACTTTTCTTACTTTCTGCATATCGATTTGGTTTTTAATATAAATCAATTTATAATGACTTTGATTTGAGAAATTTTGTCATTATTTTGAAAAAAAATTAATTTTAACTTTCTGTTTTATACTAAGGATTAAAATTTTTTGTTCAAATTTTTTCATTTTTTTATAATTTACGATGATTAAGAGAGATATTATTTTGAATAATTATGCATGTAGTTCAATACATTTTGTACTATAATTTCATAATGTGATTTGATTATTTTTAATTTTTATCATAATTTAATTTGGGGAATAGAAGTGCTATTCTAATCCTTTCTATTTTGATATAAAAATTAATTTTTGCCAAAATCCACAAAGTTGCATTTTATAAATCCATTGTCCAGGTTTAATTTTTGATTAATTCATATGAATTCAATTTTCTTTTTGAAGTCTTTCTTATATTTAATTTTTATTTGAGTTATTTATATTTAAAACTTAATTTAATCTTTTTAAAATGCATGAATACTTTTATTTATCGCACGAAGCATGTTGAAACTGTCCTGGATCCCATATCGGCTCAAAAGGTTGTTGGGTTGTTGCAAAAAAAGTCAAAATATAACGTCAGTTTTAGCTAGTTTATATATGGCATAAATTTTTTTGACCTTTAACAATGAATTATAATATAATTAATAAGTTTTTTTTATTATTTACACAAAATTTTGGACTGTCCATTCACCTTTTTAAAATAACTTTTTTTTAATTTTCACTTATATCTTCGCGATTGAAATATATAAATCTTTTTACATAACTTTTGGGTATTATTTATTTTGACACTATTAAGGTTTTGGCTAATATATATGTTGTTGTATTTAATTTTTCATTTCAATATACGCAATTATTTTTATTTTTTATTTTTATAATTTTTGCTCATTTAGTTTTTATGTATTTATTATCTTGCAATTCCTTCATAAGTTTATCTCCATAAAGTACCCATATATTTGTAATATGCAGGCAAGTCAGCATGTTTTTACATTTTTTGCGACTTAATTATGGCGAAAAAGCCAAAAAAAATCATTTTCTCCGAATATTTTTGATTAAGAAATTAAATTTTGTAGTTTAAAAATGATAAAATCATGACAATTTAAAATTCAACCAAAAAATATAAAAAAAGAAAAATCGACATAAACAAAAAAAACAAGGCCAAGAAATTTTAGAACAAAGAATAAACAGTTAATAAATATTTAATAATTTGCATTATAATAAAAAATTGCAATGAAAAAATAAACAAATGAAATAAATAAAATTATAAATTTTTTAGCCGTGTTTTTAGAATGGTAATGGAATAGAGAAATTATTTAATAAATAACAACATTTACAAATATATGGGTACTTTATGGAGATAAACTTATGAAGGAATTGCAAGATAATAAATACATAAAAACTAAATGAGCAAAAATTATAAAAATAAAAAATA
>SIJG01000178.1:75003-194029 GCA_023374025.1 Heterodera schachtii
TAAAATAGTATTATATTAAATTTAAATTGTTTGATCTTTCAGAAGGCTCCAAGGTCAACCAATATATAAAATAACGGAGACATGAGCTGAGCTTATAAAGCATACATATATCTGACCTAAATAGAATATGCGACTGAAGTCTGGAACTCTCAATTTAATGAATAGAAACTGTTCAAAAAAAGTTTGACCAAGAAAACCCTTAAAAAAGCGGACTGATCATAGACCTTACAATTAACGGCAGGGGAGGATAATTGCCGATTTAACAACATGCTTCAAAATTATTAAAAAGATTTTAACGTGGACTTTGATTAATTTGCTACTTCAAAAAAATGATTATAAAAAATTTAAAAAAATAACAAACATTCCTTTCTATTAATTTTACTCTAATTTTGCACTTGAAAAATTATTAAATTAAAATTTTTTGGATTTTCCCGTTTAAATTAAAATTAATTATACAAACACATTTAAACAAATGTGAAGAAAAGTATTACAAAGTAAAGTCAAAGTAAAGTATAAAATTAAAAACAAATAAATAAATAAATAATAATTATCATAAATATTCATTAATCATTAAAAGCCTATTTAATTATTAAAATTTTTGAATAATCACTTATAAATATAATTATTTATTGATAAAAGTTTTTATTTAAATGCTATTTTTAAAATCCACTCAATTAAAGAAGACATATTCATGAACATTCAAAAAATCATTATAATCGACATCATTTCCATGTGGCTGCAAATAAATAAAAGAAAAAAAAATATTAATTAAACGAAAACCTTTTACAAATAAAAGGATAAACTTATAAAGGTAAAATATATTTGCAAGATTCTTTTTTTTATGAAAAAGCTTTTAAAATCATTATTTTACAAGACAATAAATGGAAATAAAGTTACATTGATTAATATTACAATATATTGTATTTAATTAATCCAATGAAATCCAAGGAAAAGGAGGTCAAAAACGTATCGATCACGAGATTAAAAGAGTTTAAAATTAGATAAAAAGATATTTATTAATTTATGATTTAAATAAATAAAAAGAGGCAAAAGAATGATAATTGATTATTGGTACACATTAAGAAAAATAAAAATTAAAACAAATAATCCAGAAATTTTAAAGTTAATTTGATAAATATCAAAATACCAATATTTTTTGTGAAATTTGGTTCAAACGATAAATAAATAAAAACGAAAATAATAATTATTTCTTTTCAGTCTAATTTTTGTAAAAATGAGAACACTATAAAGAGCTCAATTAAAATTTATCACTTATTATTACTAATATTATATAAAGGAAATTTTACAATTCTCTTTTCACAAACCGAGAAAGTGAAAAAATTTACCATCAAAACCTAAAGCTTTTCGTATCTTCATCAAATTTAGAATAACACTTTTCTTAATTTTTAGTGCACTTAATTAAAACAATTGAGTAAAAAATTTAAAAAACCAATCATAAAAAATAAAACAAAAATTTAAATATAAAAGAGTTTAAAAGAGCAATTCCGGTCATGTTAATAAATATTTAAAAAATATACTAACAATAAAAAATCAAAACAAATAAAATAAAATATTAAATAAACTTTTCTGAATGAAATTTTCAAAATTCACAAAAATAATAAAAAAAAAAACCATTGGAAATAAATATTTATGAATTGCAACAACTTTAATGCACATAAAATTAAGAATTGAAAAAATATAATTTAGTAAAATGTTTTTTTTGAATTCTCCTCCCTCTATGTTCTATTTTGATCTTAGACAATTTTTTCAGCCTCTTTTTTAACAGCATCCAGCAAAATTGCTGTCCCTTTTTCTGTTTTTTGAACTAGGGTTGCGACCCCGACGTCGGGGTTGGAAAATTCGGGGTTCGGGGTTGTCGGGGTTGGAAGCGGTCGGGGTTGGCAAATCGTTCGGGGTCGGGGTCGGGGTTTTTCAATTTTTGCCTTATGCCATATAGTCAAAAAACTTTATAAAATTTTTGCTTAAAAATATTTCAATTTCATAATAATAATTTTAGGTGCTTTTTATTATTTTTTTATCATAAATATTTTTGTATAGAATTAATTAAAAACACATAAGGCATTTAAAATGGCCAAATTTCAGCGAAAGGAGAAATGGGTCCGGCGGTGCCGATAGGCGCCGCCGGGAAAAATTTTGAAAATTTGGATGGGTCTGTTGACAGATTTTGTTTAAAAAATGATAGATTTTTTTCGATTTTGAGCCAAATTTTTTTGTAAAATATAGGTTTTTTGTGGCGCCGGCGATGTCGATAGGCAGCGCCGGGCGAATTTTGAAATTTAAGGTCTATTTTGTAACAGATTTTCATCAAAAAATTTATGAATTTCTGATAAATTTTTATTTTTTTTCTTGTTTTTTGTAAATTTTCATGTTTAGTCAAAAATTGAATTTTTATTCAAAGAAAGGAAAATTGGGTTCGATACATCTATAAATTATGCCAAGGATGATTGATCATGGGTATTTTTGGTTTAAAAAATCCTATTATCATATAAAAATAAATTAAAAAGGAAACAGTCAACCGGCCTCGAACTCATAACAAAAGTGCTATCAGTGTTGAAGCAACAACCACTAAACCACAAATATATAAGAAACCATATGCAAAATTTACTATATTTCATAAAAATTTGGCAAAATGGTTAAAAAATCAAATTTTGTATAAATGTTTTGCCTTTTTCCCCACAAAAATGCCATTCTTAGGGGTGTATATTTAACCCCGACCCCGAGTCGGGGTTGAGGGTCGGGGTCGGGGTTGTCGGGGTTGGAAGCGTCGGGGTTCGGGGTCAGGGTTAACCCGAAAATGGCCAAAAATTCGGGATTCGGGGTCGGGGCGGGGTCGGGGTTGCAACCCTATTGAAAACTATAATTTAAATATAATTTTTTTAAAACTTATTTTTATTTGTTTTTTTATATAATCAAAAATAAATAGGAATATTTTTTAATATATGGAAATAATTTAATCATCAATATTTAAATATCATTAATTAATTAATAAAAAGCGAATCAATGAATCTCAAAAGCGACAGTCGCCACAACAATATGAACAAGCTTCTTCTGCGAGAAATTAAAGGTTAAAAAGAGATAAAAATATCTGAATAAAATTGTTTTACATTATAATCTAAGGAACATTTCTATTTAATGCAAAAACTTTAAAATTATTTGTAAAATTTGAAACGATTGTTAAAAAAAATTATTTGTTAATGAAGTGGCAAATTTTAGTGTAAATAAAATGAATTACAATTTTAACAAATAATTATTTAAAACTTACATATGTTTATAATTAAAAATATTAATATATAAGGTTGTTTTTTATGTATATTAAATAAGTTCGTTTATTTATTAATTATAATATGAATATTTAATTATTAAAAAACATATATTTCTTAACAAATTCGCAAAATATTATATTATATTAAAAATAAATCACATAATGCGCTAAGAATTGAAGCAAAAAAAAAAATTAAAATTAAAAATTTTTTAAAGCGTTTATTTGTCAAAAGAGTTTTGCAAATAAACAATTATTGATTTTGTAAAATTTTTTACTGCTAAATTCAAAGAAAATAAGATTAAGAAAAAAATTTCTCTATTTATATTACTTAAATAGAAAAATAAATAAAAAATACATTCTTTATTCAATTAAAAATTAATATCAAATGTGAATTATATCAGCAAAGGCAAATTTTTAAAGCAAAAAGGAATAGTTAAAATCTTTAATATTTAAATAAATTAACCATAATAAGATTATAAATTTATAAAAAAAATAATAATTTAATTTACTAATTGAGTAACAGAAATAAATGATAATGTTTTTCGATTATTCGATTATATAATGCAATTTATAATAATAATTATTGGGTCATTAAAAAAATGAACTCATTATCAATATAAAGTTTGATGGTTCAATCATTTCATATCAGAGATAAGAATTAATATTAAAATTATGAGAAGCAGTAAAATTTTGCTTAGCTTACTTTTGGATGGGGTGATTTATTTAAAACTGGGTTAGCGTTTTATCAAAACCTCATATTTTTGACTTATATTAATCAAATATTAAAAAAAAATGTATTTTTAATTATTATTATTAAACTATTAATCAAAAGATTAAAATTCAAATAGTATAAAATAAAAATTAAAAAAATTACATAATGATAAAATTGCTAAAAAAAATTGTTGAAGTTTTTTATTGAAAAATAACATATATCATTATATATTTGTATTAATTCAAAATTTAAAAATAATTTTTAATTCTAATTGAGATAAAGAATTGAGCTAATATTAATAGAGAAATTAGATGATAGTAAGTAATAGACAATTATAACAATTTATATAAAAAAAGAAAATTTTAGGTTAAAAATTTGCCATTTATAAGTATAAATTTATTAATTATGAATTAAAACAATTTTTAAAGATAATGATATAAAGTAAGTAATTAATAATTATTAATAAAAATATAAAATAATTTTTATATTTTAGTTATATACTTTTTTTAAACGTCACCAAAAAGCTGATAAAAGAACCGCCTAAAGAACCACGATAAAATTATTTAATTTACTCAGTAAACATTTCACGATGTTTTGAATACGAAAATACAAATAAAATATAAAGTAAATACCAATGGGTATAAAATATTGAAAATCTTTTTGGCAACAAGAAAATGAAAGAAAACAAATTTTATTAATTTTTTGAGACTTATATTTAAAAAAATATTATGCAATTTTTTCTCAAAACACAATGTAATATTAATAAAAAATTTCTTAACGGATGATTAAAAAAAATATTGAAAATCAATTAAAAAATAAATTTTAATTTTGACTTTTATACTATGTCATCATTAATTAATTTAAAAATAATGTTATTGGCGAACTCGCAGTTCTTATAGCATTACGGATGACCGGCGAGGAAAATTTAAGAAATTTAAATTAAATTGATGAAAGGCAATGGATTTTTATGAAATATTGCGAGCAAATTTTCCAGAAAATTTCATTTAATTTTGAGAAGAATTGTTCAAAGAACAGTAGAAGAAAGAAGAACTTTACATTAAATTGTTTATTTTTAAATAATTTTTGCCAAATTATTGGTTTAATTTTTTGGTTTAGAAAATTGTTTTTTAACTCATTTTAAAAACTCGAATAGACACTATATTTATTATTTTTTTAATTGACAATTTTATAGGGCGACTAAATTCACTATTTTGGCATTATATAAAACTTATTATGAAAATACAATAAAAATGAAAAATACATCCCTAAGAATCTACCACAAAAATTTCAGAAAATTTAGCTTAATTTTGTTACATTTTGAAATAAATATTTTCTTATTTTAAAATTTTTTATTTCAACTTTATTAAATTTTTTTTATTAGCTGTAATTAATTAAAAATATAAACTTTTTAATATTACAATAATATTTTGCTCTATTATTTAAATTATTAAATGAACTTTTTGTTATGTTATATTTTGTTTACTGAGATCTTTTATTAGATTTATTATCTTATTTTTATAAAAGTAATTCAATTTTTATTGTTTAAGTTAGGTTTAAGCTTTTCCTTTCTTGGTATATTTTCAAGTGGCATCTCTCGTTTACCAAGTTGTTTCCCTGATGCAGAAGGAATGATGTAGACGAATCTAGTTTAATTTAAAATTCATTAGAAATTGGTTGTTGGGGTGATATTTTTGAATTTTACCATTTTATTTTTTTATTTTTTTAGTATATTTTTATTTTTTGAATTTTTGCTTTAGGTTGTATTTAGATGATTATTAAGAGGTTATGGTTATAATTAATTTGCAATAGTTTTTTGATTCAAAATATCTTTTTTATTTTTTATTTACTCACACAAAAAAAAAATAAAAATAAAAACTGAAAAAGCCTATATGAAAAATACTCTTAAAATAAATGAAAAAAAACGAAAAAATTATTTTGCAATTCGATTTTGAAATTTATTAAGCCAAAAAAAATTTTAATGTTTCAAAAAATTCAATTCTTTTAAAAATATTCATTAATTTTTAGCAATTATTAGATATATAGAAAACAAAATAGAATGAATTTTAAATTTAATTTTCGCTAATGACTAAATAAAATTGTAACAAAATAAAAGTAAATTTATATAATTTGCAAATAATTATTAGGGAAGTGAGAAATAAAAAATGCATTTATTAATATATTAGTTAATACCAACAGATAAAATTCATTTATTAATAAGAAATGGCTTACCACGACAGATGACAAATTATCTACGCACCTCGTCATGAAAATAAAATAAATATTAGTTTAAATAAATGATAACAATTTTATTGATACGTAAATAATAAAATGAATGAAAAGATCCAAATTTTAAAAGGATAGCGTTAATATATAATAAAATAAATGTCTGATAGCATGAAAATAAAAATACAATTTAATTCATAAATACTCAATTTAAATTAAGCCTTTTTATTTATTAAATAAAAACATTCACTCAAAATAGCAACGTAAAAAACACACGTAAATAAATTATATAAAAGAAATTATGCAAATGTATGAAAATATTTCTGTGATCAATCAAAAAAAACAACTCAAATAAATACCTTTAAAATAGCAAGCAATTATAGTTTTTAAAATTTGTTTTATTTAAAAATGATGTAAAGAATTAAATAAAACATTATAATAAATTTTATTTTAAATGAAATAAATATACATTCGACAGTTTAAATGTAGAAAATTCCAAAATAAAATATTTTGAACAAAAATATAACCAACTCTGACAAAAAAAATAAGAGAAAAAAATTTATACAATCAAATGGTTAAAGAAATATGAACTCCTAATAATTAAAAAAATTATAAATCTTCGAAACTAAAGATTAAATTTGAATAAAACCAATTTCATGGCGATTTTCTAACAGAAGTGAAATAAAAGGCAACAATACATATTGATAAAAAATAATAATTTTATTATTTCTACAAATAACAAATGACCTAATGAAAACTTATTTTTGTATAACTAAAATAGAAAAAAGATTTTCAAAAGAAAGTGATATATATTTTTTTATCTATTGTCATTAAAAATTATTTTGTAATTAATAAAAATTCGCTGAAACTGAGACTTAAAAATTTTTTTAAATTAAACCATCTTAGGTTATAATATAAAAGTCATATAAAATTCAAAATGTTTAAAAAATAATTAAATTATATTAAAAAAGTAAATTTTATTATGAAAAAAAATAAAATTGAAATGAACCCAAAATCTATGTATTTAAATGTCCAAAATTTGCGATTTTGGTTTAAAATCTCTTACAATGAATATAAAACCTACAAAATTTCCCCACTGCTAAAAAATAGAAATAAGAATAAAATACACATAAGCGCCATTTGAATAGAATTTTTACTGGTTCAAAATATTTTTTAATATCATTTAAGAAAGGTGCCTTGGCAACTAAAACTCTTTTCACATAAATTTTATTGTTTTTTATTTAATCAAGCAATTAAATAATTTATTGTTAATCTCAAATTCTTTTTTTTACTTCTAAATTAATCCTTTTATTGAATAATTTAAATTATATATAAAATACATGTAAATACCAAAAAAAAAAAATTTTTTATATACAACGGCCGGAGAAATGTTAATAAAGAAGAAAATAGCTAATTTTAAAGCAGAGAAGGCCGAATAATAAACTAAATTTACACAGAACACACATTTTTTTGTTATATAATTCCTCTATTTGCCAATGTTTAGGGTATGTTTTGGAGATATATATGCCTTTATTTTTAATAATTCCTTGCATAAGAAAATGAAGTTTTCCTATTTACCCCCTTTTTATGTGCTTTAATTTAATTTAACATTGAATTATAGTTTTTTATCAAGGTGGTACAGTATTTTTTTAAAACAAATGTAACATTATTTTGTATTCATTTTATTAAATATTTTTATAAATAAAATTCGATAGTTTAATAAATTAAAAATTATTATTTTCATTTATATAGTTAATAGGATTAATTTTCAACAATTTAAGCCAAATATACTCTCTTTTTTTTTGTTAAAATACTGTTTTTTCTTGAAAAATATATTTGCTTTTCTATTATTTTGATAAAAATAAAAGAATTTACTTTGCTTATTATCATTGTTATTAAAATTTTTAAATGTGCTTAGGTTGATATAAATTTACTAATCAAGCTGGTTTTCATTTAAAAAATATATGAATATTGTTTATTGTTATTATTTTTATATTATTTTGTTTTTTGAGATTTAAAATATTTTTAACCTATTTATTTAGTTATATTTCATTTTAACATTAATTTCAAGCAATATTTTTACTTATTTTATAATATAATTTAATTGCATTTTTTTCTGAAAAGTATTAGTAAAGGTAAATAAGCACGAAAAATAATACATATTTTAACCCTTTTTCAATTATATTTTTTCTTCTAATAATGAATTATAAATTATAATTAAAAGAATTAAAAAACAATTTATACATATTATTGTGCAAAATCTGAAAGAATTTGTCCTTTGAACTTAGTTTTGCTTAAATATTTATTCATTTATATTTAATTAAATATGTAAAATGCTAATTCTTTTATTTTTAAAACTATAAATAAATTAAATAATTCAAAATTAAATAATTTTAGAAAATATTTTGAATTTGAAATTATTTTATACTCCTTATTTGGCAACTTACAACATTATTTTGTGTTTTATTTTTTAAATAACTTTATCTTTAATTTTCATATTTTATTTCTATTTAATTATGGTTTGCATTTTTGTTCGGAGATGCTGAATTCTGCAGACAGTGCAGCGATTTCTATTTAATAAATCTTTTTTTATCTGAGTAACTTTTTAAAAGCTTTAAATAATAAATGATTGAATTTAATAAAAATATTTCATTATTTATTATATATTTTAACTTCTTTTTTAACCTATAAATTAATCATAATTTTTTTAAGCATTTTGTTTATCTATTCACCAACTTTATTCTTTTATTACTATCGATTATTCTTTAAAATAATTATCGGCACTTTTTTGTAAAAATATTTTTTTCATTTTCTAAAATTTATAATAAAATGTTAAGTTTGGGAAATAACATTAATGCATCAAATCAAAACACTTCCAAATTAAATTTAAATTAATTAAAATCTATTTAAAATTTTCTTTCGTGATGATAGATTCTTATTATAATGGAATAAATTGGAATTAATATTAATTTTATAAAAAAAAATGATTTTTTTGTGAGCTGAATTTATTTATGCAAAATAATTAAAATAAGAAGTATATAAGCAAAATTAAAGAAAAATTTAAAAATTTAACATTATAACTTTTAATTCGATCAGAGCTCAAAAAGAAATAAAAAATATAAGAAAAAATTCCAATTGTCTCCGAGTCAGAAGAAGAAAAATAATGTTTTATTTGTACAAATTAAAAATTATTATTTTGAGGCGGCAATCAAATTAAGTATCTATTAAATAATTGTTTACAAAAAATGCAATCTGCAAAGAGAAATAATCTCCAATAATATAATTAATAAATTTTTAACATTTTTAATCCATGATGGAATTTATTGTAATAATAAAGTTGTTTTTAATATTTTTGAAGCAAGTATTTATACATTTAAAGGACAAAAGAGATATCGATGAAAATTTTTAAATGGATAAACTTAAAAATGACAAAACCAAAAAAATATTAATAAAATAAATATATTTTTATTTTTCATGCCCAATATTTCAATTGAAAATACTTCAATTAATATTTTATTTAACGCTTAAATTGTTGAAATAAGTAATATTTGAATTAAACTAAATCATAAGAGATACGACTAAAGTTCTAATAGAATAAATATTTTGAAAAAGTATAATTAATAAATATTATTTCTCATATTTTTTTATTATTGGAATAAGTTTTAAGAGCATTGGAAACTCAAAAAATAAATACAAAAATAAAATAATAATTATGTTCTTCTTTTAATCCTTTTAACCAAAGTTGTTATTCTACAGTAAAATTTTGCATGTCTTTCTAAAGATATTTCCACAAATATATTTTAATGTATTTAATTGCCAAAATTGCAATTTTCTATGAAAATCTATTAATAAATAAAGCCAAATTAGCTTTTTAATCATTTAACGATTTTAGAAATGGTATTAATCCTAAAATAATTATATATATTAACTGTTTGAAATAAAAAAGAAAATTACTTTTAGAAATATAAAAAAGCAATAATATTGAAGAATAATAATAATAATGAAAATTATATTTATATTTATAAAATATATTAATTAAACAAATATATTAAAGTTCAGAGAAGAGAGTGCAATTACGAATTTTATGTGTGAGAATATGAGATGAAAAAAGCAAAATAAATAATAAATAAGAAATTAATTATTTTCAAATAAAAATGAAAAAAATATTAATGATATCAAAGCATTTACATGACTACGTCTCTATTCTAATACTCAGACAAAATTCATTTTCAAGTAATGATTTTTTGTAAAATTAAACTAAATGATGAAATTCTTAATAATTACAAAGCATACAAATAAATAATTAATAAATGAATCAATAAAATTTTCTGATTTAAAAATTATATTTTAATCATTAAAAATACTCGCTTTCTGTTGCATTTTTTAAATTTAATGAGACCAAAGAACAGCAAAATATGTAATCCTTTTTTGGAAAATTGTTTTAAGCGTGATTATGTTTAAAAGTTTAAATGAAATGTCAATGCATGAGGGGGGGGGGGGGGGAAAGATCCAACCAATCCCTCCCCCCCCACCCCCCACTCATCCATTTCTTATTTTTTTTTAAATATAAATCGGCAAATTTTTTTTTATTACTTATGATAAAAGAAAAAAGAAAAAATATTGATAATAAAAATAAAAAATTATATTATATTCTTTATTTTAAATAATGATTTAATATAACATACAATAAAAAAATATATTTAATTTTTGATTCATATACTGGCAACATGTTCAAATCCGACACAATAGCAGCATAAAGATTTAGATTTAAAGTGATTTATTAAAATAATTCTAATTATCATTTAAAATAATTTGATCCATTCAAATCTTTAATAATTTATTATTTACAAGAGTTTAACTAAACAATTTACAATTATACTTTAACAATTCAAGAAAATAATTAGTTGATAAAAGTTTTAAACAGTAAAAAAGACAATATTTGAGCAATTACTTATTGAATGACCATATGAAATTAAGAACGACAACGAGAAATAATTTACCAACTGTTAATAATTTAAGAAATATTAATTGATTAAATAATTATTAAAAAATATTTCATTTTCCTTGTTTAATAATCTATTTTTTCTAATTCATTTTCAAATATAACTAAATACAATAATGATATATAAATTAACAGACAAATTAATGTTTAATATTTTTCTACGAGAGCAGGCAGTTAAATAAAAAAGCAAATTTTTTTTTAATCAAAATTAAATTTATTACAGATTTGGCTGCAGAAATTAAAAAAAATTCGAAGCTCATCACCATGAAAATAGAATAAATAAAAGTTGCTATTACAATTATTCATCAATTGAATTAAATAATAATAAAAAAATATCTTTTTATAAATAATTATTTTCCACATTTTTTTAAATTCATTCTATCATTTAATTTTAATATATCACAAATTATTAGTATTTTTATTTAAAATTTTCATTTCTTCTCTTTTTTAGTAATCAGATTAACATTAATTGATAAATTTAAATATATAAATTTATTTCTTATTTTCATCAAATGCATTATGATTAACATTAAGTTTTTCATAAATTTTTATAATTTTATTTATCATTTATAAAACAAAAAAATACTTTTTCATTTTTATAAATTTTAATAATTTTTTTATTAATAAATGTATTTTTCCGTTGTGTATCAATGTTTGAATAGAAAAATTATATCAAACTAAAATCACCTTTAAACTTACATATATTTTTTAGTTAATAATAAAAACCCAATATTTTTTAATTTTCGAATTAAAGTAATTATTTTTGATTTAATGAAAATAATTTAGTTTTAATATTTTTTATTATTAGAATTTCATTAAATTTAAATGGGTTTTTTATTTCACTTTTTTGCTTTCTTTTTAAATTCATTTTTCTTAAATTATTTAAAATAGAAATTTATAAATCAATAAGGAAGTCAATTATTCTATAACTTTTTGTAATTTGTTTTTATGTAATTATAATTTTTGCAATATAAAAAATATTTCTGGAGTTTCCATTTTTATTACTAAGTGTAACACATTCGTAATGCTCACGGCTCACGCTCCCTGTTGACTTAAGTGTAAAAGAGCTTTCTTATAATAATAATATGGTTAAATTTCGCCTTTATTTTTTATTTTAAGCTTAAATGTGCATACAATTCCTGCCGTACTATTGATTGTTTTGTGAATTGTTTAGTGTTTAAGGCTTTCATGGTAAGGAAGTAAGGAATTAGTTTTGTTCTTTTGTTTCCTATAAATTGTCACACCTGAAAATATTCACCACTTTCTCATGTCTTATAATAGGGACCGAATTTGGAAATTGCTTTTAAATATTAATTTAAGCAATAAGCATTTTTACAAAAAAAGTCTTATCGGATATTTTTTGAGTTTTTTTAGTTAAATGCAAAATATGGAAGTAAATTTGGAAATATGGACAAAATCTGAAATATGAAAAATATGGAAATTCATATAAATCTGGTCCCTACTTATTAATCATATATTTTCATAAAGATAATTTGTATTTTAAGTAAATAAATGTACTTTGAGTACAAGAGAAAGAATTTGACGAAAAATAACAAAAATTATAAGAATATAAAATACAGAGAATTAAAAAGAATTGTTTATAATAAAAAAAATGTCAGCGACAAATGCAAAAATTTTTGATTTAAAAGCATCTTTTGGACTTTCAAATTTGTTGATTTTATATTTTATGATAAAAACATATTGGATTGGAGCTATACTAGATGAAATATAGAGAAAGAACGAATCCAAGCAAACGAATTTAAAGTAATTTATAATTATCTAAAATAGTAAGAATCAAAATTAAATAAGATTTATTAATATAATTATTTACAAATAATAATTTAAATATATTGATTTTTCATTTGTTAAAGCTTAAAATCAAGAAAGAAATGTTAGTTTATTATTTAATAAAACTAATATTTTTAAGTTTAACAAGGAGCAATAAAAATTATCTATTTATATCAACAAATAAAGCTATTTAAGGGATTATAATTATAGAGAAAATATTTAAACTATTTAATAAATTAATTAAAATTCTATAAAGGAAAATAAAGCTATTTCATAATAGATAAGTCGTTAGTGAAACGAGTTAAAGATTAGCTTCAATTCAAATAATTCTAATGAAATACAAAAAGATTATTATAGGCAATAAGCAAAGAAAATATTGTGCTAATGAGAACATAATAAAAGAAAATAAAAGAAAGCATAAAAATGCTATGATTAATTGAAAATGACGAAACCTTAAATGATAAAGAGGTTATTGACGAAACAGAACGATAAAACATTTTGTTATTATTAGAATCCAAAATAAAAATAATTTTGTGGAAAAAATGAAAGTTACTATTCAGTAATAATTATTAAATTTAAAAAATATTATTCCATAAGCTTTAATATGTGGAAAAATAAAAGATCTTTTAAACAAATTTAAAATAATTTTTTAACAGCAATTAATTTTGGATTTTATTCTTGTACGATTCCTCAGAACTATTTCCCTTCACTTACACCAGGTTGTTTACTTGTGAATATTCAAGAGCAGGATTATTTTTATTATTTCTTTGAGTTGAATTAAAATAAGCTTTAAATTCTTCACTTAAGATTTCGTTAATTTATATATCTAAATTATTTTTAAATATATTAATTTTGAAAAAAAATTTAATTAATTATAAATTATTTGTATTTCGTTTAGTAAAATTTTCGATCGTTATCTCACAACATGATTTATTTCTCAACATATTCATTTTCGTAAGGGTTATTGGATAAAATTGATTTTAATTTTCATTCTGGTTTTAGGTATATCATTTTTAATTAAAATATTAAAACAATTAAATTTTAAATTTTTTTCCTTGGGTTATTTTTGTTGCATACTAGGACTATTATTTATATGCTAAATCACAATAAGATATATGTAAATATAAAAAATGCGCAAATATTTTAAATTTGAATCATAAATAATTACAGTGTTTACACTTATCATTTTATTAATATTTTGAGTATTATTTTTGAAAATTAATTTTGACATTTATTTTTTTTCATTTTTGAATAAATTGTTTTGAATTTATTTTATTGACTATTACTGTAATTAATTACTTTCTATTGATGCTATTTACTAATGTCATTCAATTAATTAAAATAATAAATAGGGAATTGATAAGTTGAAATTATTGATTGTTTATTTCAATGGCAATTTTTTTGGATATAAAAACTGAATTTAAATATTTTTTAAATAGTTGATATTAGTATCTATTTATAATTATTTTAAATAATCACTTATTAGAAAACATAGCTGATATTTATTATTTGTTTGAATTTTCTTTTAATTTTTAATTTAATTGCATTAATTAAAGAAATTTATTTTTTTAAATTAAAATTAATTAAAAATATTTAACAGCTGATCATTATTTCTTTTGTTTTTATTGCTTTTCATTTCGTCAATTTTCTTTAATTGGTTTTGTTTACTTCCGTGTTTTTCATGATATAGCAGAAGATTTTGACATTTGATATTCCTTTATCATTTTACGAAAATTAAATTTTACATTAAAAATTATAGCAATAGAACATTTCTGTTTATCATTACAAAATTCGATTTTTAGTCATATTATTTATTTAAAGTTTTGTTATTTTTAAGCTTACAGTCAACAAATAATAATTTTTTTTTTTTGTTCTCATGATGCAAAAACCTGTTCTTTTTTTGACGAAGCAACTTCCTTTCAATTAATTTTTTTCTTTCTTTTATTAATAATTATGTTTGACTTTTTTATAATTCAATTGTAATTATATTTTAGCAATTATTTAAATTATTAATTTTTTTATAATGTGTGATTTTTCACAAAATGATAAATATGTATAAAACTAAATATTAATTTTTATTTAATTTAATAGTTTCATTATTTATATTTGTTTAATATGAATTTATTCATTTTATACTTTTATACGGGATACCATTATATATTTAAACATAAATTATATTAATATGATAAATATTCTGGTATATTTTATTCTGCTTTTATTATTTAACTAATTTTGGTAATATTTGTAAAAAAAATTTCTTTAATAGCTTTAATCATAAGATAAATATTTGAAAAATATTTTTAATAATGAGATTTAAAAATTAAAATAAAGGATTAATTAGTTCAAAATTGAATATATTAATTAACAAATGCAAAATAATTATTAAAAATAAAAGCATAAAAAACAAATTTAATATTCATTTAGGGTTTTTGAAAAAATCCTTAACAAAAATGCAATAAAAACGAAAAATACAATCACTAAGAAATGGTCTGAAAATTTTCAGAAATTTGCGGTTTTTTTCTGCCTTTTTAGGTGCCTATTTCGCGATTTTTTGTGCCTAAAAATGGAGTCCCATTTATTAACATTTGTTTTTAATTAGTTTAATATATTATTTCAGTCAATTGCTTCAGACTAATTTTGTTTCATTTATATAATTTTTGTTATTCTAAATGTATTTTGTTTAATTATTCGTATTTTTCTATTGCATTATCTTTATTAATAAATTGAGTTTTCACATTCTCGAATTGTTTTAAATTTAATTTTTAATTTTATTTGCTTTATCTATTCTTGAAAATTACAGAGTGACAAATAAGTAATGTCCCCTTTTAAATTTTTTATATCTCAAAAATTAAAAAACCAATTTTAATATTTTAATACTTATTTTAAAGCCCATTCAATTCTCTTTAAGGAGAATGGAATGAAAACAAAAATTTCATTCTAACTGAGTGTTATGGCACCGTTAAAAAAATTATGACCCACTTTAGGCGCCAAAATGTCACTGTGCTTAGACAATAAAAAATTCTAACAACCGAACTAAGTGAAGCAAAACAATGAATTCATGTGGATAATATGGCATAACATAATTCTTTAAAATAAGCTTGAAATCAGTGGTAATTACTGTTTCTAAGATTATAAAAAATATCAAAACGAGAGTGATAAGAAACGAAAAAAATTGTGCACCGAGTCAAAATGAAAATGGATTAATTTTAAAAAAAAACAAAAATTAACTCGGAATATTTATTTATTAGATAGGTAAAGCCAATTTTATTACAATGTATATAAAAAAGTTATGGGTTGACTGCTATTAAAAAATATTTTTATTTCAAAAGATTTCGGGCGATTCCCGAAATTGGTCAAATATCATAGATTTTGAAGGCTAAAGATGTCAAAAATAAATTCTGAGCCTTTTATTCCCCACATGAGAGCCCAAGAATTATCTTGTGTAGTCCATTTAAGTTACCAGGGTCTTCGTTAATTTTCATGCAAAAATGGTTTCTTTTCGTTCAACCTTTCTTCAGAAAATAAACAAAATATTGATCCGGGAGTTGCGTGCCATTTGTAAAAAAATTTCGGCACATTTTTGACTTTATCTCGGGACTCCCTAAATATAGGATAAAACTAGTAAGTAGCAATATTACAAAATCTGTTGTGAACATTTTTAAAACTAAATTTAATTGAAAATATGAAGCTTAATGGCATATCATTAAATTCATATGGAAGAATTAATTTATAATTTCACTATGTTTCTGTTTTAAAATATCTTAATCTATAAAATTTTTCATATTTGTATTTAAGAACCATCATGGTTTATTTAGGGGATATTATTACTGTTTTTGCCATTTTTTTGTACGCAGAAGAAATTAAGCTAAATACTTTTACTATTAATTTTTTGGAATATTTTTTATTCATTATTTTTAATGCCATATTTAGAGTTTGATTACTAACTAAGATTGTTCACTTTGAATTTTTCGACAAAAAAGGATAAATTAGCAAAATCTGTTTAAAATCGTGCCAATTATTACAAAACGGCATCCTCCTTCTCTGTCCACCAAATTTTTAGTAGCTGAGTCAAAAAAAGTCCCTTTTAATTTTATTTTTTAATTATTATTTTTACCATTGAAAATGATTGGTTGGCGATCAGTGATACCGTTATGTATTTAAGTTTCGCTAATGGATACATAAATACTAATTAAACCACCATACAATCAAAATGTAATGAGTTAAGAGATTGACAATTGCTTGTCTAGTTAATTAAATATATAGAATAATATTTATTTGAATATTGATATTTTTAATTATATAGATTTCGCTGCAAAAAAAGGCTAAAAACAATATTTAATCATTAAAAATAATTAAATGTAAGTAATGCAAGCTCTTTTTAAAAATTAAACGAATAAAAAATTTATTTTAAAACAGAAATTTCTTTAAAATTTATAACAGAAAAGAGAGACTTTAAATAGTTTACAGACATTTTCGGACAGGCATTTAAATCATAAAATTAAAAAAAGAAAATTTAATGCTAACGAAAAAAATGCCTAATTTCTTAACCACATAAACAGACTAATCGTCGCGATATGAGTAAAAAATGCTAAAAGTCCTACAAATTTTAAAAATTAAATCAAGTAATTAAAAGTTTAAAAAATATCAAAATCTTTTGTTAAATTTGTTAATAAATATTCTATTGTAAATAGAATGAAATTAATAACAATTTCAAAAATTAATTATTTCCTTTTTGCAAATGTTTGCTTCCAAATAATAAAAAAGCAACGATAATATTTATACTTTTATAAGCATTAAACAATTTAATTATATAACTTAATATGAGATATTCATTAATTTAAAAAATTAAGTAGAAAATAATTCATTTTATAAAACAAATATTTCTTTTTTTATCATTTATTATGCATTAATATAACTGAAAATTCAAATTTTTTTAAAAATAATATTTAACAATCATGTTAGCAAATTCTAAATAATAATTTTAATAGACACAAATCCAGTTTTTACGAGTATATATTTTTTTGCCTGAAAAATATATGGAACAAATGAAACAAATATAGTACAACTTCTGAGAATTGGTCTTTAAATATATATCGTTAAACAAAAACATACGTTGAAGCTTTCTGAAAAAACACAAACTTATGATGGGACTAAGAAATGACACTATCAACAATTTAAGTTTATATTAATCTTAAAGTAGTCTTTTTTATTAAATACTAAATCTTATCAAATTTCATAAATTAAAAATAAAATCTAATTAAAATTAAAATAATACAAAAAAGGTAAAAATATTTACCTTCCCACTTTCATGTTCTGTGTGAGACAATCGTGCATTGTATGAATAGAATGCTATTAAATCATAAAAATCGAAAATTATAATTGAAAAAAATTTAATTACATTAATTAAAATATAATGATGAAAATAAAAATATAATATTTTTTTTTTTGCTTTGCTTCAGAGCTAAATCAATCCCTCAGCTAAAATAAACATTTATAAGAATGAATCGTACTATGAATAAATTTAAAACAAATATGTATTGACATTTAGTAAAAAAGTGTAAGATGAACAAAAAAAACTCGTATTAAAGTTAACTAAAAATATTTTGCAAAAAAATAGAAAATAAATAAATTAATAATAAAAAAGCCGTAACGTTTAAATGAATTCATCAAAAATAATTAACATCATTTGATAATTATTAATGCCAAAAATTTGCTTCCTTATTTTAAAAAAGTAAAATATATTTAAGAATTACTAAGGAATTTTAAGATTATAAAACGTCTAATTTCTTCAAACCAATTATTTTTCTTGAAATGATGAGACTATTTTGAATTTAAAGATATTTAAAATATTTATTGTAAGTAATTCGGATAAAAAAATGAAGAAAATATTTAGAAAAGAAGATCACAAGTCACACAATTAAAATAAATATAAGTCAAAGCGACTCAAATTTATCAAAATTATCTAATCGCTTATGTAACTATTAAATATATATATATATAGGTATATATATTTTTTAGTCCTTCGACTTTTAATTAGGGTTACACGGGTCCGGGTACCCGACCGGGTCCTAGACCCGGATACCCGGTTTTTTCACTACCCGGACCCGGACCCGGACTCGGAATTATGAATCATTTATTGGTTAATTAACTCAAGGAAAAACATGCAAAAGAAAAAATATATAATAGAAATACTTAATGATAAATATTATTTTTAACTAATACAAAAAAATATTCTAAAAATTAAAAAATGAACCAAAAAATATCTAACTACATTTAAAGCGCATCAATATAGAAACTGTCTAAAGCTAGAATTAATTAAACTATTTAATTAATAGATACCCTTTTAAAATCTTAGAAATTTTATTAAAAGACTAAGAGAATTTTTATGATAAAATGTAAAAATATTTTTAAATCATATAATTGATATTCGATAAAAGACTCAAAATCGTGATTGCATTTATTATTTTTCTGAAATTATAAACTATCGATGAGGTCAAACCTCATTTTCGTCATTAAAATCAAATTATTTTTAACTCAATAATAGCAAAAAATCCAAACATCAAAGCCAGAGTATAAGATTAAAATGAGAAAAAATGATAAAAGATAATAATAATTTAGAAGCACTTCCTCACAAATCTTTTCTTATATAAATAAATTCGCCAGAAAATTTTACATCTTTTTTATATTATTATGAAAGTAAAACTTATTAATTTTTTCACACAAAATATCAAAATTAGACGAATATTTACATTTACATTAATTAAATACAAACACATTACCAAAAAATTGATTAATTACTAAGAAGTAATTTTATTAAAGATAAAAAGAATAAATTCAAAATTATTTCTTATTTTGACGAAAGTCAATAAAATACGATTTTTATTAGAACACATTAAATTAATTAATAAATGAATTTTAAAGAGAATTGGTAAATTGGCACAAAAAGACAAGTAATTAGCATTTGGCTGCCAAAAAAACATTTAAATATCTAAGCATAGAACCAAATATTAAAAAACAATAAAAAAGAATAGCAAAATACATATAACAAAAAAATTTATATATATCCGCTACATAATACGTGCACATCAGTGCATTAAGGAGAGTTAAATAAATTAAATTAAGAAAATAATTTCAAACTTTATTGTATACATTATAAGACAAACATTTTAAACCAAATACACAGATTTTTAAGAAAAAGAATGTTAAAACTTAACCGTTAGTAATAAAAATATTAAACTAACAAATTTTTAAATAAAAAAATCATTTGAAGGTCTTTTGAACGTCATTTTAACTCTGCGTATTAAAATACAAGATTATATATTAAAAAATAATAGAATTGATGAATTAATATAAGAACAAAATAAGAATTTTGAAAAAAAATAAAATTGAAAAATTTAACAAAAATTCTGTAGCAGATAAATTGTACATCAGATAATCAGAACCTAAAGAAAAAACAAAGCAAATATATAAATTTTCAGCTGAGAAAATTAACTGTTAAAGAAAACACATTAAAGGCATAGATTGAAAGCAAAGCAATAATAATAAGAAAATTCTATTTAATTGATAAAAATAAAAACAGCAGATTTTTAAAAACCAAAAACTCTAAATTTGAAATTATCGACAAAAATAAAATTAAACAAAAAATTTTATAAAAAATATTAGGAATTTAATTTATCTAATTTTGAAAATAAATTGAAAATAATTTGTATATTTTCTATATAAATAAATTGTAGCAATTAATATAAG
This sequence comes from Heterodera schachtii, assembly GCA_023374025.1. Taxonomy (NCBI): domain Eukaryota; kingdom Metazoa; phylum Nematoda; class Chromadorea; order Rhabditida; family Heteroderidae; genus Heterodera; species Heterodera schachtii. The sequence goes on from SIJG01000178.1 coordinate 95,758, forward strand.
TTACATATTTTATGTAACACATCGGCAAATTATCGGAATATTTGTCAAGTGTAAAGCCTGCGTATAAAAAATCCAACTTATAAATTAAAAAAAATTCAATTATGTTATGATATTCAATTGATATTTAAACAAATTAAATAAATTCTTCTTCCTCCGCCGGTGTCGGTTTTTTGTGATATAATTTATCTAAATTTTTATTTATTAACCATTTTATTTTAATAATTAATCCCAAACAAATATATTAATTAGAACATAAAAATAAATGTATTTTTAATTAAAATAAAATTTAAATAAATGTATTTGTATTAAAATATATTTATGTAATTTTAAAAATATTATTAATTTATATAGATTAAAAAAAGGAGAGGAAATAAAATGGAACATTATATAATTTTATTTCATTCATAATCTTATAAACCTTTAAAAAGATAAAAAAAATATATTCAAAAAATTAATATAATACAATTTTAATAAAAGGTAAAAAAATTTTTTAAGTCATTGGCACTATGCTGAAACAATAAGAACAATTTTTAAATAATATTCAATTTCAAATAATGTAAAAAAATTTTTATTAAATAAAATCTAATAGCATTTAAATTTATATATTCAAACATATTATAACAAAAAAATAATTAAATAAATATTTACCAAAAAATTCAGATATAAAAACATTAATAATTTAAGGATTTACAAGTACACAATTGAAGTGATTCATCGACTGGTTACCATGATTCTAACAGCTAAAAAGAATATATATATAAAAATATTAACTAATTTCAGCAATTACTTGCAACATATGAAATAAATATAATTTATTTTACTCAAAAAATACCAATAACTGAAAAAAAAGAAAAAATAATTTGCTTATTAAGAATAAAAATTATATTGAATAAAAATCCTAAAATATTAAATAAAATTTACCAAGAATGCCTAATATTGTCCAAATTTGACTAAATATTTAAGAAAAATCTAAAAATTTATGGTTTAAAAATAAAAAATTATTCAATGATTATGATGCTAAAATTATTATTTTTTGATATTTTTAAATGCATTTTTCCGAAATAAAAAATATACAAAATCATACAATACATTGCTAATTTTAAAAATACCTTTTTTCGAGAACCCCAACAAATTTTTAAAAATGCTTTAAAAAGACACTTTGATGTATACTTTATTGTAGTAAAATTGCAAATAAATAATAAAAAAATATTTATTAAATTAATAAAAAAAATATCAAAAAATACATAAAAACTAATTTGGAATGTTTCAAAGCTATCATTTTTTTAAAAATATCATAAACAAAGAAAAGATTCTGTTAACCAAAATTCAAAAAATACCAAAAAGGTTGTAAATTCGAAAAAATTATTAGAAAAAAATTAAGTGCTTAATTTGTTTTAAAGAAGAAGAATAAAATTAAATTAATTTTATAAAATGTTTGGTAATCATATCTAAAAAATAAATATTTTTTTTAATTAAAACTTTATGAAAAAAAAAAATTTCAGTTAATTATTTATTCAAAAAAAGAAAAATCTGAACAAAAATTAAAATCAAAATTTATTCAATTCAAGATTATTTAATAAATTTATTTATTATTCAGTTATTTAAATATTTTAAATACAATTAAACAAATTTCTAGAAATCCAAACAATTTACTGCAAATACATAAAAGCCAAAAAATAATTAATTAAATGACCTATACAACGTTGAGATGTTCATTTTGTATAAGAATTCATTCATCGGAAAACCCAAAAAAATAGAAATTAGCTTTTATATTCAGTTTAAACAGCCAAAAAATAAAGTTAAATAAATGTGAAAATAATTTTAATAGGCTAAATTAATAAAATTTAAATTTATTCAATATAATTAAAAATTAAAAATATTATAAACATAGTTTAAATTAAAAACAAGTTTTAAAAAAAAGAAGTAAATAAAAATAAATTCTGAAATAATTGCTGGTGCTGCTGAAACCATGAGATTAAATAAAATAAAACTTTTTTAGTAAGCTTTCAAAAATTTACATATTGTTTACATGTCCACTAACATAAACCATAGGCATTTCGCTGAATGTCAGTACAGCATGCATAAGATTTTCAGAAAAAAAAGTAAAAAATGCATTGAAACGTCAAAAATATTCAAATTATAATTTATAAAAATTTATGATTATTTCCTCGAGACTTAATTTTTTATTTCAAATTATAGATTTTAAAAATTCTATTATAAACTAAATTTATTATTTATGATTAGTTTAATAAAAATTTATTCTAATTTTACCTAGTGATATAATTATTATTTAAAATGCATTAAAATATTTTTGTTTTTTCGGCATAATTTAAATTCTTATTTTAAATTTTCCTGGCCATATCATCCGTAATGTTATACGAGCTGAAGGTCCAGTTCGCCCATAACATTATTTTTAAACTATGTAATGTTGACATAGTATAAAGTATAAAATAAATTAAAATTTATTTTTTTTATTATTCGATTGATTTGGATATTTTTTGTATAATATCAGGAAAAAAATTTATTTTAGTTTGGTTACTAATATTTAGAGCTCGACATTTTGAAAAAAGCCTGGACCTGGACCTGGACCTGGATTCCATGTTGGACCTGGACCTGGATTTCCTGGACAAAAATCCAGGAAAATCCAGGTCCAGGAAAAATCCAGGCTCCTCGAGACCTGGATCCAGGCCTGGACCTGGATTTTTTGAATTTTGTTTTAAAAAGCAAAAAAATCTTTGAAAAAATCAATTAATTGCTTGAAATATCTAAAAATATCTATTTCTTAATAATAATAATGTGTTTTTAAATCTATTTATCATTTTTTGATAAACTTGAAAAAAAAATCAGTCAATTGAAATAATAAAATTAATCGTTCCAAAAAACATAACATTTGGAAAAAAAGTCCAAAAAATTTTGAAAGGGGTTTTAATTTTTTTTTATTTGAATTAATAAGTTTTCGAAAATTTTTACAACATGTAATCTTGGAATTTTTTCATAAAAAATTTTCTGATTTTTTTCTAAGTTTATAGATCAATCGATTTAAACAATTTTGTGGAAAACATAAGCAATTTGAAAATTTCAGTGCATTCAGAATCAAAAAACCAGATTTCTAACAATTTTTCGGCACATTTTTTCAAAAAATTTTTAGGATGTGTGAGGGAAGAGAGCCCGGCGGTGCCGATAGGCGCCGCTGGAAAATTTTTTGTAATTTCTATATGAATTGTTTACAAATTTTGTCCAAAAATTTACCAAATATTTGCAATTAAAAGCCAAGCGACGGCTTTTTTTGCTTTTAAAAATGCTTTTTTTTTCGCGGCGAGCTTCCAAAAAACTTTTAGGAACGGGGGGTCCGGCGGTGCCGATAGGCGCCGCCGGGAAAATTTTGTAATTTTTAATGCGATTTGTTAACGAGTTTGTTCAAAAAATGACAAATTTTTTCGATTTTTAGCCAATTTTTTAAGAGGATAAGAATTTTTAGGGGGCGGAGTGAAAATTTTGGCACATTTTATACCAATTTTAATACATTTCGCCATAAAAAACGAAAAAAAATTTATCCAGGAAATCCAGGTTTTTTGTGCCTGGACCTGGACCTGGACCTGGATTTTCAAATTGACCTGGACCTGGATTTCCTGGACAAAAATCCAGGAAAATCCAGGTCCAGGAAAAATCCAGGTTGTCGAAAAATGACCTGGACCTGGACCTGGATCCAGGAAAAATCCAGGCCTGGATCCAGGTCCAGGTCGAGCTCTACTAATATTAGATTATATTTTGAGATAAATTGTATACCTAAATATTTTTTCTTTGAGTTTTTCCAATTATCCAGAATAATCAAATATTGATTAATTCAAAACTCAAATATTAATTAATATCATAATTCTTATTAAAGTTTTTTTCATTTTACTTATTACCATATACCCATAGGTATTTATTTTAAATTTGTATATATATTTTATTTTTATTTCTAATAATCTCAGAATCGATATCTAAATTTATAGCAATTTTGGTTTTAGTGTAAAATCCTAAATTGTTTTTTCTGTCTACTTATCTTTTTTGATGGTATTAATTTAATTTTTTAAAAATATAAAAATATTTTAATATTCCATCATCTGTTTAAAAATTGAATAATTATTCAGTTTCGAATCAATTAGAAAAATGTACCCATCTCCATTAAAGTACCTTCATAATAAATATATTGTTATTGTTAAAAAGCACAAAATATTTTTTTATTTTGATTAACCAAGTTTAAAAGTAAAATTCATTTTCCTGCACTAATCCGACTTTTTTGGGTACAAGTGATTTTGTGCGTTTTATTACAGAATGATTCATTAAGAAAATTATTTTTGACTTTAAACTATAAAAAAAAACATTTTACGAATTAAATATAAAAATTTTTTATAATAAAATATTAAAAATGAATAGTCACATTGCTTAAGTTCACATATAGTTAAAAACAAAGTCCAATTGCAGTCCCAAATTTGAATTGTTATAATATGTTAGACTAATTTTGTTTTTCTTAAAAAAATCAATATTTTATGAGCCAAAAATTCTGAAAAAATCATTCTAAGGTAATTTTTGATGCTGATCAAAAAAGTCTTTCTTTTGTAGCAACGTGATCAGATCACTCTTTTATACTGATCTGGACATGCCGAAAAATTTAAAACAAAATTCCTAGGGGATTGAGAAATAAATAAGATAATAAAGAAAAAGGTTTAAATATAATAAAATTTAATTATAATCTTTTCGCATTAAAAACTTTAAAAATTTTTACGAGCAAATAAAAAATGTCAATATATATTTTATAAATTTAACAAAATAATAATAAATTATTTAATAAATTTTTTTTTACAATCATTCCATTTGATAATTTAACAAAATATAAATATCCTTGAATTATTTTTAAATCATATTTTAGAAAATTTATATTAAAAAGTATTTAAAAAAAACAACTAAATTCATAATTTTAAAAGTACACCGCGAAGAAGCAATTAAATTCAGCACCGTCATTCATTAAATGTTGAATTAAACGGCTATTTTATATAACGTAGTATAAATATTATCAATTGTCTAAATATTTATTTAAATTGCTAAAAAAAGTAATAAAATATAAAATTAATTTATTCTTTTCCATAAATTACTGATAATAAAAGAAAATCGACAATTAATTTCTGATTCATAAGCAACTGACTGCACATGAGATAAAAAGAAAAAGATTAAAAGATAATAATTTAAATGAATTTACAATTAGCAAATCTATCATATTAAAATATAGAATTAAATTTAAAAAAAAGCAAAATAAGTCTTTTAAATTTTTAGTTAAACGCTGAAAAAAACAAAGGGAACCATGAGCATGAGTTTAAAAAAGCAAAAAAAGATTTTAAAAAATAATTAAACTTATTTTATGATAATTTAATAAGTGAAATGATTTAAATAAATATTAATAAAATTACTATATGTTTTATAAATTTAATTTATTTTTAAACGCAATGATAATTTCTTACGAACATTCCGCAAATAAATTTTAAAAAAACTTTAACGACTATTATACAAAAGATTTTAAAAACCGCTACAAATTCAAAATAAATGATGAAATTCTTAAGAGTGCACACAAATAAAATTAATAAATAAAAATAAATAAATGTGAAATTTACTGAAAATTTTTTAGATTTTTCAGAATTATTTTTATGAAAAAATAATCACAGTGGAATTTTTTTTTTTTGTAATTAAATTATAATAAATAAAAATTTTATATAACTTACTTTTGGTATAGAATAATTCTTTTTTTTAAATTTTCTTTAAATAATTTAATTTTAATAATTAATTCAACAATCGTAAATTAAATTATTACTTTGTAAGTATTAGTCCATATAGTAATGTAAGAGCCATTTGCTCAACCAATAGGCAGAGGAGGGAAAGCCCTTCTTCTCATTCCCGGGTCCTATTCTTATAAATAACATCCTTAATATTTTCGCAAATTTTTGGTTGACCATCTCCCTCTGTGCCTAAGTTGTTTCATACTTTTTAGCCCATATCGATTTTTCATGGAATTCCCGGTCCCGGAAATTTCAGACTCCCGCTCACGGCTGGCAAATTTTTTTACCGGTTTCTAAAAGAACCAAATATATAATAAATGCTAAAAATATTTACCAAAAAATAATGAATATAAAAAACGAATACTGTAAAGTAAATAAATAAAGTAATTAAAAGAAATTTGTGTTTATGAAAAAGACTTTCCCGAGGTCTAGGGAAGCAAATTATAAATTGTACCTAATGCTGGTAAGCCCTTATCAATCTTTGATTATTTTGAAAAGTTTCATAATTCAAAAACAATTTAAGATTAACTACTTCATTAAATAGTACTTGTGTTTTGGTAATTCATGAAGATCCCCTTTTTTCTATTAACATGTTGAGCATTGTTAGGACCACAAGTCCAAATAAGAATGAATTTATAATACTTTTTAATATCAGAGTCATTAATTATTGTTCTGAAGAAAGGAGAACGGATTGAATGAGTTGAACCAACTCATTTGTCAGGGGATAGTATTCGAGAAAGGAAAAAAACATACAGAGACAAGATTTGTTTATAGAACATACCCAGAAATTTAAATCATATTTTTCTATGCGTTTTATGGCGGGAGAAGCCCAAAATATTTTCTCAGAACATATCCTCAAATGTCGGGTCCTCAATTGTCGAGAATATCCGCAAAAGTCGGGTCCTCAAATGTCGGGAATATCAACAAAAGTCGGGTCCTCAAATGTCAAATCCTCAAATGTCGGGTAGCCATTTGGTGCGTAGCTTCCATAACGCAATATTCACATAAAATTCCTTGTTTTTTATTTTTAGTTTTATTATGTTAAGGAATTAAATTTAATTTTTTATTATAAAAATAAACAAAATACTTTTAATGTGGGCCAGCCAGTTTTATATTCTATCTGTTTATTAGTTTATTTGTAAATTTTATTAATAAATTTAAAATTTTTAGGTCTCTTCAAAAGCTTTGGCGAACATTTTATTTTTTTCAGCTTTTTTTTTATTTTTTACTATTTTTATTCTTGATAATATTAAATTTTTTATAATTTTTTGAATATGTAGTTTTTTTTTCATTTTTCATATAAAAAAATTAATTTTTTATTTTTATTTTCGATTTTACTATTTTATCACATGCCCCTTTCTCGTAAACGGTTGTAATTTATGCTCATAAATTTTTTTGTTAAAAAAATTAAATATGTTTTTTTTTCCTTATTATTAGGTTTATAAATTTTACATTTATTTTATGTGTTGAGATTAATTGCTAAATTAGTTAATTTTTATACATATGTTATTTTAATCTGTTCAAATCATGACCGCCTACTCAATTAATTGCTTCATTTTCAATCTCTCCTTTTTAATAATAATTTGTTTATTTAATTCAAAAAATTATTTTTTTACTATTTTTGTGCATATGTTAACCTGTTTTTTTAATTTCTTTACAGTTAATCAGTTGAAAACATTAAATTATTATTTCTTTTTTAAAGTAGATTTTAAATATGTTATGTTGAAACTTTCATATTCAATTCTTATTTTAGTTATTTAATTCACATTTTCTTCCATATGAAATATTCATTTTAATGAGAAATACTTTTTATTCTTTTCTGAAATTTATTTATATATTTTATATACAACATCATTTTTGTCCATAAATTTAACATGAATTAATTCAAGTGCATTTGGCAGTTTTGAATGTAAATTTTGACTTCCAATTATAAGTCTTATGCATTATTTTTTAATCGGTGTTGTAATTTTTTGGTAATTTATTTTTCTTCTCTCATTAGTAATTTTTCTAAAATTTTATTTATAATGTAAATTAAATTATTGTTAAATTTAAATTTTATTTTATTCTAATTACATTTTTTTAAGTTTGTTCAATAAATAAAAGAAATGTTAAAAGGAAAAAGAAAAAGAATAATACAAAATGTTATTTTAAATGATTGATTTAGCTCGGATGCAGTGCAATTAAAAATTTTTATTCGAATGTCACAAAGAGTTCGCTTTTCTATTTTTTTTTTTACTTTAAATTTTTACGTTGTCCAAAATCAATATAAAATTCAAAAATTGTTCCGAATAAATATTAACTAAGTTTTTTAAATTTTCTTTCTTCCAACTTTGGTCAACATTTTGACCCTGACCTCATTCTTACCTGTCTATTTTAATAGCCGCTTGTACCCGGACCTACCGGGTCGGGTACCGGGTATTCCGGGTCCGAGTACCGGGTTTTGAAAACCGGGTACCCGGTGGGGTACAAGGGCCCGTCGAACCCTAGTTGTAAAGTGAAACCTAAAATTAAAAATCAAAGATACTAAAAATATAATAGCATTTATCAATTTCAATTTAGGCGGAACAGTATTTAAAAAGTATAAAACAACAAATGCACTTATAAAACCAATTAGAATAATTTAATTTAAATTACGCTTAGTATAAAATTTAATAAATAAAGCTTAGAAATGTTTACTTTAAAATTGTAGCTTCAAGAATATGATATAATATTTATTTCTTCCTTATTAAATTTTCATTCTAAATTTTTATATTTTACTTCAATTGACATCAAAAACTAATACTTTCATTTTATGTTTTATGATTTTTTCTTTGTAATTTTAAACATATTACTCTTTTTAATAAATTCTTGGCTTTCAAGGATTCCATGTCAATGTGTAATTGGCCGGCCAACTCTGTCTCGAATATAGAAATTTAATTATTTTTATATATTTATTATTGCAATTTTTTTAAATTATTTATACATTTTCTATAACAATTTTCTTTTATTGTATAAATATGTTTGTATTTAAATTGTAACAAATCAAGGTTTATTTTTAGTAAGCTTTCTGAAGAGACTTTTTCATGTATTTTTTCTCCATCTTTATATTTATATTCAATAAAAAAAATTTTAGCGTAAATATTTTATAAATAGCATAAATAAGTATTTTATTTTAGATTTTGATTCTTATCTGCTTTAAATCTCGTTGCTGTCAATGCCAATAATTGGGTTGATGATGGCTAAAATAAGATTATTAAATTTCTATTTTATTTCATTATAAATTCAATTTAAATATCTTTAATATTTAAATTATATTATTATGTTCTTTTTTTAGATGGTGTAATATTTATTTAAACTTATAAATATATTTTTATTTTTATACAAAAGGAAATTTTACTTTGCATCTAAAATTGATTTTATGTCATTAGGTCAATAAAAATGTAAATTTTTTTCTTATGGTTGAAAAATATATATAAATATATTTATAAACTGAATTATTTTCAACGTTCAATTATAATTAAAACTGAATTATTTAATATTTATAAATAAATTAGTTTTGGTTTGCGTAAGAATCTTTTTTAAAAACTTTATTAAGGAAACTTGTTTTAAAAATAAAGTTTTTAGAAATTTGATGCATTTTCAATATCAATTATTATTTATTCTATTTTAATGGTTCCTAAAATTACAATTTAGCTGTCACAGCAGGATTTTTTTAATTAATAAATGCTTTTTATCTGAGCTATTTTTAATCTTTTGTTTGATAATTTTTTTATTCTTTATTCCATACATTTATATTTAATTTTTGTTGGATTTCATTTTTTCCATGGCATTATATTTTAATATTTGATTGAAAATGTTTCACTGATATTTTATTTTTTCAGTATCTTTCAGATAAAAATCAAAATTGGATATTTAGATAAAAGTTTTACTGCATTTTACTAGTGACCTTCATGTCTATGGCATTTAACTATTTGGTCTATTTTTATATTTTAACTAGAGAAAAAATTTCAATGTGAGCCAGCCAAAATTAATTACTCCCTGCTTATTACTATTACTTTGTGAAATTTCATAATGCTGCTAAATTATGAATCTAACTTATATCATGGAGACCAATTTGAACATAGACCTATTTTATTTAAAAAAGTAATATGTAAAATTTAAAATTACAAAGAAAAAATCATAAAACATGAAGAAAGTATTAGTTTTTGAGTCAATCTAGGGTTAGACGGGCCCTTGTACCCCACCGGGTACCCGGTTTTCAAAACCCGGTACTCGGACCCGGAATACCCGGTACCCGACCCGGTAGGTCCGGGTACAAGCGGCTATTAAAATAGACAAGTAAGAATGAGGTCAGGGTCAAAATGTTGAGCAAAGTTGGAAGAAAGAAAATTTAAAAAAACTTAGTTAATATTTATTTTAAAAAAGAGACTAATTATTCCTGTGGCATTGTGGTTGCTTTTTGGATTCTGTGCATTTTTTCTCAGGTTCAATCCTTCCTCATTGCAAACTCTTAAAAATTTTTGAAACAATTAATTGAAAATTGTTATTTTATCATTACTTAAAGAAAGCTCCAAATTTTTTAATAGCTATTCTTATTTTAATAGAATTTATAAAAAAAATTATAAGAATTTAAACTATTTCTTGAAAATTTTTATATTTTTGGTACAAATTCTGTAAACATAGCTAAAATCACAAAATGTTAACAAAATAGAACCGAAAAAGTGGTTTAAATCGCAATAAAAAAAATTGGGCAATAAATAAAGTGTTTATTTGTAAAACATTATATTTTTCATGCTTTTTTAAAAGTAAATAAGCTTTTATTTTCATGAAATTTTTTTTGAAAAAATGGATTTTTTATGAATTTTACAATACCCGGTTTTAAAGGGTACCCTTAATTTTTTACTATTTATTAGAGTGCCACGGGACCGGGAATTTTGGGCTTAACCGGGACCGGTACCTTTTCTAGTTGTAAAACCGGGAATTTTCGGCAGGGAAAACCGGGAAAAAACCGGGACTAGTCCCGGTCCCGGTCAAAACTGGGAGCTTGGTACTCAGTTGTACTCAGTTGTCCGCTACCGGGTCCCGGTCCCGTGGCACTCTACTATTTATGTATCAAAAAAAGTAAGAATATATTATGGAAAAAATTTAAACATTTTTCAAAAATTCCTAAACAAAGAATATTTATATCTTTGTTTAAAATCAAATAGCTACAAAAACGAATAAAAAGTTCAAAAAATACTTTTTCAAAAACAATTTTCAATTAGCTGACGCGATGGCTGGCTTTCCCTTCCCCCCCCCGCTCTCGTTCGTTCGTTCGGCGGCTTCTCAAAAACAATTTTTCAATTAGCTGACGCGACGGCTGGCACAATTCTTTTCTCCCGTTTTTGTCATTTCTTTACGAATTATGAATATATTTTCTAGAAAATAAAAAAAAATTATTTTTTTTTGGCAATTATAATACTGTTGCTACCAAATATTCATAGTTCGAACAAACAGAGACATCGGAAACAAAGGGCAGTTTCGGCTTTAGCTCGTTTGACAGTGGCTTTATCACGTATAGGCACTTACATTAAAGCCCACCCATACATTACCGCCTTAACAATTTTGATGGAAATGGGCTCAGTTTCCCTCAACATTTATTTGCTAATACAATTTTTTTTCATTTATTTTGAATTTTAAATATCAACAAATAAATAATATTTTTATTTATTTCTTAAATTTCCACTTCGTAGAAACTCATTAATTTACACATTTGATGGCCTCATTTGCTTTGGTTTCAGCCATTTTACAAACTGACGACTAGTTCATGTTTAACTGTCAAATGAGAGGAATGGACATTTTTTGAATTTGTATAATAATAGGAAATAAACATACAAGTTTTTATATTTCTTTATAAAGAATTTACTTATATTTAGTATTAGATACTTTATAGATAAATTAATTAGTTGAAATTGAATCTTTTATTTATTTTCTATGTTTGTTTATGACTAGCAATCAAGCATTTAATTCAATCTTGGCAATTTGTCGAGACTTTCATGTTGACAATTCCATCCAACTTTTTCGAATTTAATATGTTTTCTGCTTAGCAAATTAAATTTTTATAAAAACTGAATTGTATTGATTTCCAAATAAATTTAAAAAAAAATTAAAGTTTTTTAAAATTTAATAAAACCATTTTAAGATTGTATAAATTACTTAAACTTTTATATGCATTTATTTTTATTTTTATGTATAATTTTTTTTTAATTGATATATGTATTAAAATTTATTGGCATAGCCGGACCTCAATCGCCATAAATTAAAAAAATGATGAAATTTATTTATGTGAGCTTGGAAATTAATTCTTTTTTTTGTTGTTGTTACGTACATCAATAATTGTGCGACAAATTTGTTTTTTTTTCTAATAATTATACGGCCAAATAGAATTTATATTATTTATGTACTTTTTGCTTTGCTATAATGTGTAGTTATAAAAATATTTTTCACTACAATTTTCCAAAGATTGTATTATTATTTTTATCTGATAAATGAAGCTAGAATAAGCATATTCGATTTTATTTTAATTTTAAAATATGTTGAAATATTCTTTTGTTTTTTTTTAAATTACGCCGTATTTTTTAAAAATTAAGAAAAAACATTAAAATTTCTTTATTAATTCAAAATAAGTTATTATTTACTTTATTTTTTCTATATCATTTTTGGTAAATTTTTATTAATAGTAATTGAGACAGCGCATTTTATTTGTAATTCACAAAATATTAATATATTTTATTTAAAATTTCTCATTTTTTCTGTAAAGAATTTTATTTGTAAATGATACGTTTTTTTCCTATTAACATTTATCGTATTTAAAACATTTTAAATGCGAGCCTTTTCATTGAATTAACATTCAAGACAATTTTTGATAAATTGTATTTTTTTTAATAATTTCTATTTAATTTGATTAGCATCTAATTAAAGTTCACTGATTTTAACATTTTTTCTCGCTTCAAACATTGGCCCACTGCAGATAAAATGATAATTGAATTTACTTATTTGTTATATCATTTTTAATATTTTTAGAAAATAAATTATTAAATGGTTCATTTTATTTTATAATTTTCATGATGCCTCTAAAATTCCACCTCAACTCAAATATAAACAAATAATATGTCTTTTATATTTATGTTAAATTTATTATTAAAAGTTATTTACGAATAATATAAAATAATTTGATTTCTGATTTTATATAAAATAATTTTTTCTAGTTTATTGACGATAAATTAAAGTTTGTTGTTTTTTTAAGTTTAAATTAGAAAGGAATGAAACATTTTACATTCATACATTTTTTCTTTTTAATCTCATCTCATGCTGAGGTAACATCGCGTCACGTCTAACTTCTCGTTCCATTTGTTAAAATGTTAGATATTTATTTATTTAGATTTTATTAATATTTATTTCCTTTGTTTTTCAAAAAATATTTTTTCTTTAGCTGTTGTTAATTTTTCAATGTTAACAATTATTCAGTTTTATCATTAAATTTAATTTGCAAATTTTTGTAGAATAACTATATTATTATTTAAAAGAATAATTACTTATTTTAATTTTTATTTTTGCTTAAAGATTTCATATTTATCAGTAATTCTCTTTTGGGCAATTGTCCTATTTATTGTTTTCCTGCTTCTCATAGTTAATTTAATTTGACAAATTAATTTATTTATTAGAAAGTTATTTGTTCTCGCATCACCATACTTTTTGTCGTTTCTTTTGGTCAATTTTAATCACGATTTAATATGTAAATTTATTAAAAGTGAAATTATATAAAAATAATAGTAAAAATGCAGATGACTAAAAATTCCTTTATTTTAATGGACATTTTTATTATAATTTTAGTATTTATTTAATATTTTAAATATAAAATCATTTTTAACTTAATTATGCAGAGAGAATTAGGAACTAAATTGAACAAGATATCGATGAACTGATTGAACGCCTTCACGGGGAAAGAAAGAAATCAATTATCTTAAACTAGCAAAAAGTAAATTACTAGCACAAAAAATGCTTTTATAAATATAAAAGTGGATCAACTCAACGAAACGAAATGAAACGACTTTTATAGTACATGAAAATAAAGTAATACTTATTATTAAATTAAACAATTTTATTTTTATATAAATTTAAAAAGGAGATGAAATGCAGTGGAAATATAATAAACAAAATAATAAATTGTGGTTTTATAACAAATTTAATTTGAATAGTAAAATTCAATTTGAAAACTTATCAATACTAAAAATAATTTTAAAAATAGGTTCGAATAATAAGAATTCAATGTTCATAAAAATATTAATTAAGTTAATCTGAGAAAATAATTTTTCTAATAAAGTCGTAAATTCTAAAGTTTGAAACTTAAAATTTAATGACGAATAATGGATTATATTAAGAAAAATATATTTATTTATTATTTTAAATTCAAAAATAATTTAAAAAATTAAATATAATATTAAAAAATACAATTTCGTATTTACTTGTTGAAAAGCCATTGTTATGTGCCATGTATAAATTAGATTTTTTCATCAATTTAATTAATTTAAAGTAACTTTATTTTTATTCAATAATTCCCTATTGGCCAATGAAAAAATTAAAAATGCTTAATTAATTTATAAGTAAAGAAAATAAAATTAAAGATAAAACTTTTTTTTCCAGTCAAATAAATATCATTGAAAAGCTGGGAGAATTCAATTCGCAAACGGAAGAAATTTGTGCGCGATATCGTAAGAATATGGTTTGTCTAAAAATTGAAAAAAAATTATGTTTTAATAAATGTGATAAATGATGAAGCTACTAACAAATTATGATGAAAAAAGATAAATAATCAAAATAATAATTTTTAATTTAAAAATAATAAATAACATATCAAATAATAAAAAATTGATTTTTTTAAATATATGAATATCTTTATTATTATTTTAAATCTAAATAGATTGGAAATAAAAGAGACCCTTTTTATTATAATTCGTTTTTTGAAAAAACAACATAAGATTAAAATATCATTAATATTTTTTATCATGAATTTATAATGTAAGAAAATAAAATTACTTAAGAGAATAATGGTAATGAAATTGTAGATAAATAAGAATAAATTGTTAAGTATCATGTATTCTAATGATGACGACTCTTTTAACATGATTACGTTCCGTTGTGGAAATTGCGGTCGCGATGGCATTACGATGAGCGTTTTGTTTTCAAAAACCGCCGGGAAACTTTGGATGTAAGTGAAAAATGGCAATGAAAAATATAATCACAATAATTTATCACCTTTTTTTATCCTGGATATCACATCAATTCCTAAAATAAAAGAAAAAAAATCTAGAATTTAATTGTATTAAATAGAAAATTCATACCCATAGAATATTAATATTTAAAAAATCAAAAAGAGTTTTTTATCGATTTATATTTTTTTCTTAAATAATAAATTAAAAATTGCTTATTATTTACTATATCATAGTTTTTTGATGGCAGTGGCATTTCGGCGTGGCTCTTGATGAACATCAAGAAAAAATTAAATTATATAACGATAACAAAGTTTTTAAAAATCATGTACATTTAAAAATGTAAATGAATTTAAAATAAATAGAAAAGATAGTTTTCTTTTATTTCATTTAAAAGCTAAATATAATTGACCTTTATATAAATTTAAAAAGATTTTTAAATACGAAAATTGGTTTAAGAAAAAAAAGGTTAAGCAATAAATAACGGTAAAAAATTTTATGATTTCGACATATAAATGTTTTATTTTTAAAATGCTATAAAAATAAATGAATAATTTTTATAGATCATTTAAATTTAAAACCCAAAAATAATTAATTTAATTAAAATAAATAGAAAATTCGAATATGAAGACATAATCGTTTAGGGTGTCAAAGGAAGATTGAAGGAATACAAATGGCTTAAGCTGCATTTCCAAAATACCAAAAATTTGTTAATATTTATGTATTATTAGAGAGCGCCGAGTTTTAATGTAACGATTAACGTGTTATAACAACCAACAAGCAATGATAATGACATTCAAAATATGAAAAAAATGAGAATGAAAAACCCAAAAAAAAAAAAAATTAAACTATCTAATATAAAATAAAAATAATAATTTTTATTTAAAAAGATAAATAACATATCAAATAACAAAAAGTTTATTTTTTATAATACAAGAATTGTTTTATTGTGAATATTTAAAATAGAATCGAAAATATGAAAAAAAAAGTTTATGAGAAAACTTTATTTTTATTTTTTTACAAATTTTATTTTTGGTACAATTTATTAATTATTTTTAAAATTAAATAAATTTTCTTTGAATTTAGTAAATATTTTTTCGATTTAAAGGTAATAAATAAATCATATTATGAACCAATTAATCATTGCAAATATTTTTTGAAATTGGAATCAAATTTTCAATAAATTTTTTTAATCCTTTTTGACAATTTTGATCCAATATTATTTTATTAGCTTAAGATGTTTTTTTTAAATAATTTTTCATTCATTTTATTTTTTGCAATATAAACATAATTGCTAATAATATTAAATATTCATTTATGAATATTTTCAAAACGCTTTTCATAATTGACTTTTAAATTTGTTGTGTTTCCTTTTATCTTTTATTTAGTGCATTATTTGGCATAATATTTAGTGTGGCCAAATTACCATCATCGGTTATTTATTTTCGGCCTTTCATACAGAAAATGATAATTTGGATTCGTTGTTCACTGCATGTGTGGCCGAATGGTTAAGGCGTTGCGCTTATGACGCAAAGGGTATGACCCGCGCAGGTTCGAATCCTGTCACATGCGATTTTTGCTTTTTTTCATAATCTAAAGTGGTAAGCTGATAAGGACGTCATCAAAGATTTTAGTTAAGTTTTAATGAAATAATTAATTAATTGCTTAATTATTTGTAAACCTACGGAGAAATAATTTAGGTGCTAATGTATTTTAAATATTTAATATAAATGAATGATTTATTAATTATTTAATATTTTTTCATTATAAGTTAAATGGCCACTTTTTTAAGGAAATACAATTACAATAATTAAATATATCCAATAGAGTTTAAAAAATATAAATTTGTATAAGTACATTGAACTCAGTGTAAATCCAAATAATATTTATAAAAAAAAATCTTCTCGAACTAATTGAAAGTTGAATTGAATATTTGCCACTTCTTTAATATTTTTTGTTAATCACAAAAATTACTTAAAAATGAATCTAAAAATTTTGAGAAAAAATGATAAAATTCTTTTAAATGTATTTTTTTATTAGAGACATTTCAAAAAAATAATGCTTAAGAGCAAAAACCTTAGATATATTCGAACAAATTCCGAGAAATTTTCAAAAATATGTTAACAATAAAAAAATATACATGTAATCAATTCATTATTAAAAATAAGCATACCGTTAATCATGATAAATATTTTCAAAAGATAAAAAAAAATTTATAATTAATATAATGTAATAAGTTTCCTATGAATAAGATTTTTATAGAATTTATTATGAATCATATTGTGTTAACAAAATATTAATTGTTTTGAAAATTTTCTATTAAATTAAATCGGAATTACAAAATATGTGCTGAAGGGATTAATAACTTCAGCCAGATTATTTTTTGTAATCTGCCTAATTGTTGTTGATTTAAGTTTTTAGATAAAAGTTAAAGCTGATACTATTTTGGCATTTTTGAATTTTAGCACCTATTTTAGGACTTTTGAACTTTAGGATTGATTTTGGCCTTTTTCCAGAAATTTCATAACAAAAATGCAATAAAAACGAAAAATCACCCCTAAGAATCTATCCTAAAAAATTGAAAAATATACCCTAAAATTGACCAAAATTTCAGAAAATAATCCACTAAGTTTTCGCACCTATTTTGAACTTTTTTTGCACCAATTTTAACTACCTATTTCAGGATTTTTAGCACCTAAAAATCCGTTTCCTAGATAGAAAAGATAAAACCTAAGAAAATTAGTTTTAGTAATATATTATTTTAAATATAAAAACTTTAATGTCGAAAGAATTCATCATTTGAATTTATAATTAAATAATGATATGATTAGATTTATGAGTACAATTAAATTGCCTTTATTATTTTTATTAAGATTAGTTCATTTCTCAGTAATTAAAAAAGAGTTAAATTTTGTTAAAAAATTTTTTTTTTTTTTGATGAACACTATTCATTCCAAATTTTAAGGAAAAGGTAATATTTTAAAAATTATTTATATTTTTAAAGGAACTATAAGAAAACAGCTTTTATGGAAACTTTTTTGAAATTATTTTTAAATTTATTGTTTTTTTAATTTGTTTTATATCTGGATTTTAATTGAATATTTTATTTTTCAAAATTTTTTTCATGTTCAAGTTTTCATAATCATCTAATTTATCAATATTTTAAAAGATATATATTTCGATTTTCCGCACTTTTCTTTTAATTGTTTAATAATTTTTGATAAATGATTTTTAATCAATGTAAAATTAAAATTATTTAACAAATTTCTTTGTACGGCTTATTTTTTTACTCATCAATTAATGAATAATTTACTTGTACCTTTTTAAAAAAAAATGTTTTGAATAATTATAAAAATATATTTCGCATTTGATAATTATCTTAAACATATTCTCTTTTTTTAATCTTTTTTGAATCTTTTTAAAGCCATTTTAAAAATCTCTTGTTGGTTTCTGGTTTATTAGCTCCGTTGTTGGTGACTTTAAAATAGTAAATACCTAAATATATAAAAAATTCATTTGCATTTCATTATTTTATTAGTTTATAGTTTAATTTATAATTATAACATATATCGATAAAAAAAATTCAATGTTTTTTTTTTTGAAAATGATCTCATCCACCAGAAAAGTTTAAATAAAATATTCCACTTTTCTTGTCAGATTTTAAATTATATATTTATTTTTTATTTCCCATTTAATTATTCTTTTGCATTTATTCCAATAAAATGATGAAATGCACGACTCTGATAGTTATCATATTGCCTAACTATTCTTATTTACACATCGTCTAATAAATTATATTTAAAATCGAGACTTTTATTTACATATTTTTACATATTTCGGGATTTTCTTATATATTTAGTACATATTTTGATTTTTTTTCATATATAATTCATTCTTTTTTACATATTTTGAGGATTTTTTACGGAAATTTTTGGAATCCTAAAAAATAAATTCAAAATTTCTGGAAATTTTTTTGTGCATTTTTTCATTTTTTTTTACATTTTGAAAATTTTGGATTCTAAGCCTGTTTAGTTCATTTTTATGACAGGCATTTGTGCCTATTTTATCATTACGAGGAATTTTTTTTTCCAAAAATAAACCATTTAAAAATTTTTAATTTTGACCACTTTTTGTATATATTTTTGGCAGCCCTACAAATAACCTATAATTGTCAATATTCTTTTTCGAATGTTTTTTTTTAAATAATTTGTTTATAATTTATGTCAATTTGTAAAGTTCCATTTATTCCGTTAATCAAATTTGGTGTTAATAATTATTAAATATTTTTACTTAAATTATGCTTTTAAATGCAATTTAATTATGAATTTAATTTATCATTTTTATTCCCATGCCATTGGTGCGAGTTTGCCATTCGGTTAAATGGTTGCTTCTACTTTCGTGTAATTTTCTTTTATTTATTTATTTGTTTCTTTAAATTGAATTGCTTAGATTTCATCATGCTTTATTTGTCTAGTCTAAATTTTAATTTGATTATAATATTGCAATAAAATTTGCCGGTTCGTTAATTATATGCATTTAAATTTAAAATTTCCTTTGTTACCACTTTTTTTTAACAAATATTTGCTATTTAATTATTTTTACGGCATAACTTGTGCTGATGGACTTTTTTGATAAACTTTCTAGAGCATTCGAATATTCATAAAAATATAACTTTGTATCGTAAAATGAATTTTTTTAAGTTTTATTCAATTTATTATTCATTTATAAATTCTAAGTCATTTTTTATGTTGAATTATTTGATTATTTCAACAAAATTTATATATTTAATTAAACCAATAATTGTCAACTTATTTAATTTTTTTCATGTAAAGAAATTTCGCTTTTTGCTTCTTTGATTATAAATAAATGCATTTTTTAATTTCTCTTTTAATTTTTTATTAATTTAGTCTTTTTTATTATAAATTGTTAAACTTTTTAAAAATAATAGTAAGATAAAATATTTTAAATTCATGCAGGCGAAAGTAAAATAAAAATATATTTTATGTGATAAATATTTTGTTTAGGTGTTTAAATTTATGAAATAATATTTTCAAAATTTTAAGGCTTACATATTTTTGTGCTTAAAAATATCTTTTTCAAAATTACCGTTTATCAAAAAACTTTCCTTATTCAAGTTGTCATGTTTGCACGTCTTCATTTTGGGCTTCATTAATATATTTAATTATGTTTTGAAAAAATTTCATTTTCTAAAATAGTTAAAAGATTAACTTTTTTGGAGGATTAATTTCTTTAAAAAAAACTAATTATTTTATTATTATTATTATTATTATTATTTGAACATTTATATTTCGCATTTTCTTTCATATTAATACTTATTCCATCCTATTACTCTTATCATAATTAGATAAGCTTTTTATTTAATCCAAAATTTAAACTTTTTAATGATATTATTTGAAAATATTATATTGCTACTTTATAGTGATCATTTTTTTATGTTGTAAGAAAAATCGCGAAATATGTAAATAAAATATGTATAAAAAACACTGAAATATGAATGAAATATGTACAAAAATCCAGAAATATGTACTAAATATGTATGAAATATGTACAAAAATCCAGAAATATGTACTAAAATATGTAAATAAAATTTTTTTAAATGGTGATTTTTTTGTAAAAAAAATTCTTTCTAAAGGGTCAAATAGGCACAAATTGCCATAAAAATGACCTAAATAGGCTTAGATCATCTTTTAATATTTTAAAAATTAATTTTTGTTATCCCATTTTTGAAAAAAAAAACTATTTTTTGGGGCACATTTTCAAAAAAAAAAATTTTATTTTTCACAAAAAATTTCAATATAAATTCTCAAAATTTTTGAAAAAATTGCGAAATTTTGGATATTTTTGGGGACATTTAATAGAAAATTCCTTAAAAATTCTCAAAAAATGCAAAATATGTACGAAAACATGCGAAAAAGTCCAAAATATGTATAAAAATATGTACATATGTAATATGTAGAAAAATCCGAAAATATGTAAAAATATGTAAATAAAAGTCCCAACTTTTGTTCGCAAACCCAAAAAAAGAAAGTGTTTTTCCTACTAATTAGAGCATGGAGAATCCAGGAAAAAAACATGTATTTACATAAAAAAATGATCCCTACTACTTTAGAAACAAAAAATATTTTTTAATTAAATTATTTATTTGTTCTTTATTATTAGCATTTATTTTCATTTTAACAAATTTATTTTTTTTATACTTTTTCGGAAGATTATTTAATTTTCATTTATTTATAAGGCGAGGGTTTCTGTTTTAACTTATTTTTTCTGCGGCTTTAAGTCGACGAGAAATGCACGAAAAACACATGTTTTACCCTTTCTATTTATGTTGTAAAGGCCAACTTGGACACATTCTTGCTGATGCTAACTTTTGAATCAATGATAAAAATGAAAAATTTGGCCTTGACCCCCAAACTGATGAGAAAAAATGATCAAATGAGAAATACGATCTACCATCTTTTTATTCAGATATTTAATTTATTTTATTATATGATTTGAACTAGCATTTATTGTTGATATTTTTTTTGCATTTTTTTAAAATTTTTACTTTAAGCAAATAATAATAATAATATTAAATTTATAAAAATTATTTTATGCACATAACTTGTTTTGCTCAACATCATCGTTGGCGAATGTGTTGCAAATTTTTGATTTGAATATTATAAGGTCATTAAAATTTATTTAATTATTATTTTGTTCTTTCAAAAATGCATTGTTCATATAATTTTATTATTTTTATAAAAAGTTTAGCAATATTGTCTTTTTTTGTCTGTCGTCATTTTATTTTGGTTGTTTGGTAAATTTAATTGGTTTTTATTTTGTTTTTTTAATATTTTATTTTATTTATTTAAACTCGTCGCATTTTTTATTTGTTTTTGAGTTTCCAAATAGATCCTAAATTCCGCGCCATTTGACAATGTTTAAAGTATTTTTTAATACTAATTTAATTTATAATATATTGAAAATTTTATTAATTCATATTCCCGTAATTTCAAACTTAAAAATCCAAAATAAATGGTTGCTTTTGCTGGCATATAATAAACATATTTTTTGGAATTATTATTATTTATTTAAATCCATCGCAAAATTTATTAATAATTTCTATTTGTAAATGTTTCATAAATTTCTTAAATTATGTATTTCAAATTTTTGTTCTTTGATAAATTATTTCTATAAATATTTGATGAAATGTTGAATCAAAAAGTTGTCCAAAACATTGAATATTAATTTTGAAAGAATCAATTGAATAAGTTTATAAAAGATTTTGATGCTGAGGTGATAACTGATATAAATTTATAAGATATGACAAACAAATGTTTTTATTTGTAAAATATAATAAAAATTCTAAAATGATTTAGTTAAATAATAAAAGTTATGAAATTTATTTTATATTAATTTAATGATTGATAAAGCGTTATTATTTCATTTATTTTATTATGTTTTATTAATTATTTTGCAAAATAAATGGGAATTAAGACAATATTAAATAACATTAGTTACCAGCAATTTTGCTCCTTTACCTCACTTTAATTTTGAAATGAAATAAAGTGAAAAAAAAGTCTCGACGACCTTTTTTACAACACGGTTTTTGATCACTAAAATTTATTAATTTAAATATAAAATTAAAAGCAAAACTTTATGAATTAAACTTTATTTTATTTAATAATTCTATGATTTTTAATTTTATATTTCCTTTCTATTTAATATTGCTAAACGTAAACTTCAAAACATTATTTTCCAATGATAAGAAAAAAAATAAACCTAATGGAGTAATTAAAAGTAACAAAAAAATTAAATACACAAAAAATAAGGAATTATTTAATCTAAAATCAAAAAATAATTTTAATTTTATGTATTATTTTATTAAAATTTATTTAATATTTACAAAATGAATATTAAAAACGGCAACGAATGCTCAGTAAATGCAAGCATTCTCTTGTCAAGATATAAAAGGGAAAAGATTTAAAGCCAAAAATCTTTTTTTAAATCAACAAAAATATTAATGTACCCAATTCCTAAAATTCTGCCGTTTTTGGATAAATAAAATTTATTACAAAAATATTATTAATAGAATTTTTCATTAAACCATTACAGGTAATATAAGGTAAACTAAAAATAAATGAGAATAACATTTATAAGTCTAAACAAATAAATACATATCATTTTGATTCAATGATGGACACATAAAATACTAGCAAAATCCAAAACATTAAAGCCTGAAAAAGAGATTAAAATTAGAAAATATTGATTAGAGATATATAATATTATCGAATACTAAGTTTCAAAATGCAAAAAAAAAAAATTATTATTATACACAAAAAAAATAATAATTATTATACACAATAAAATAATAAAAGCACTTCAAAACAAAGTGTATCCTGGGAGAAGAACGAGGCATGAGAATAAAATGAAAAAAAAAGTGATTATAATATTAAATATTTTAGAATAAGAAAGGAGATAAAATATGGAAATTATAAAGATAAAGTTATTTGAAAATGAAACACAAAGTAATGTTGTAAGTTGCCTAATTAGGAGTATAAAATAATTTCAAATTGAAAAATATATATTGGTCATATCATTGATTCAGATAAGCTGTCGACAATAAAAAAAATTAAAATGCTTAAAGTATCAATTTGTCAGTTATGAATTATTTATTTAATTATAATTAAACATAGAAAATCCAACAAAATTCATAAAATATGGGTCAATGGTGGAGTAGCAGAAAGTAAGTTCAAAAATAATATCTTTAAAAAATTATATCAATAAGAATAATTAAAAAATAAAGAATTTATAAATGTCTCAGCGGATAAGTTCACGCCAGATGTTTACGTCAATTGCATTTTCGGAAACGAGTATAATTAAAAAATTTCTAGATACTGTCATTGTCATACAAACTTATTTAAGTTAACAAGTTAAATCATAAATTGAATATTTAATGTTTATGACCAGTATAACATTCTATAAATGAAAAATGCTTATTGACAAAAAGTGTCCGAAAATTAGAAGATCGACAACGTCTTGAACATAAATAATTTAGACTAATTTGCTTGCTTTTGAAGACAATGATGACATTAATGATTAAATAAAATCGCTAAAAAGAGATATCAAATATATATAAAGAAAAAAAACAAAAAGAAATTATAAGCATGCAATATTTAAAAACGAATTTTTTTTCATAACTTATTGTTGATAAATATTGCAAAAATGTTAAAATTTCGTTTATCACCAGATTCCTTTCTTTGAAAAAAAAAGACAACTTTAAAAAATTTTAAATCAAAAAATATACAATCAAATTATAATTAAGTTTTAAATTGATAATAATTTAAAGTAAATATTTGAGTGAAAAATGTTTGACTTCTAAAAAACGATCATGTTAATAAATTAAAGAAATTTGAGATTAAAATTGTTATAAATAAGAATTTATGAATTTTAAATTGATTTAAAAAAAATTTAAAAAATTTAATTTTAAAACAAAAATATAGCGAATTATTTGCTGATCGGAAAGCCATTGTATATTAAATTAAACATAATAAAAATAATAACAAATAATATTTGAATTTAAAAGGTTTTTTAATATCTTTATTGAATTTTTGTTTCTGATTAAGATTTAATAATCAAATAGTGCTTCAACAGAAAAAATAAATAAAATAATACTTAAATATTAGCTCCATTTTAGTCATTTAAAAAACTAATTGAATTTTAAAAGCATTTAATAATTAGTATTATGCCAATTGCTCAATTCAATAATAATTAAATTCGGTGATAAAAATTATCTTAAAACAAAAAAAAGTATTCATTATATCCAGATTACGAAAGTTATTGAACGAGATACAAATAAGAAGAATTTTTTAGTTTATTTCAAATTATAAAACAATAAAAAATAAAAAATAAGAAAGTTTATATAATATTATTTTTAAAAAATTTTCAATAAATATTTAAAAATAATAAAGATGTTTACTAGAATTAATTATTATAAACACTTACTGTTTATTTATCAAATATTACTTTAATACATTGGTTACACTTCGGTTCAAAATTATCAAAAATTTTATTTTATTTTTAGCATAATTGAAAAACATAATTTTTAAAAATGGTGTATTTAATTTATAACGAAAATAAGTTTCAAATATGTTATTTTAGCAAATAAAAATTAATAATAATAAATTTTTTTAAATAAATCAAATATAAATTGTTAAATAAAATAAATTTAATTCACAAAACTTTATCAAAAAAAAATTTATTTTTTTTTTGGAAATGAAATCTATAATTACAAGCAATTCAACTAAGAATTTAAAAACACAGTATGCACGACTTTAAATTATTTAACTCTTTTGAACAATTTAAAAAAATTTTATAGAATTAGAATTCTTTATTTTCAAAACAGCAGATTAAATATAATATTTTAATATGTGCACAAAAGATAAGACAAATTTTTTCAAAACCTGAAAAACACCCTTAGGTTGGAAAGTCAAATTAATAAAGGGATAAAATAAAAAATCAAAGAAATTTAAATAATTAATTAGATTAAAAGTATAAATAAAAATAAATATAAAAAATAGTTGAAATTTAGTTTTAAAACTAAAATATGATTATGTCTCAAAGTTTTTCAAAAGAATAAACTAATATATAAGCAAATTCGCCTAAAAAGGAAATTTATTTATATGATATATGAACAAAATACCTAAAATACTTTTGTTAAAACCTGAAAAACACATTTTGCTTAAAATTTAAAGGATATTAAAATATGCGTGTATAAAAAAGCGAATTTTACAGGAGATTCACGCCAGATACAAAGCTTTTATTTAATTTTTATTTTTTTAATAAGTTATTTGTAAAAATAGACAAGATTTCCAATTTTACGATAATAAATTACTATGCCTTACTGAATTGACAAATTTGCTAGAGAAATTAATAAAGCAAATTATTTTAAATAATTTTTTGATAAATAAAAAAAGTGGATAAATTTAATTATTAAATTCATATTTGCTTACTTCCATTTATGAAAATAAAATGTCAGCGGGTCCAAAACGAGAATAATCCAAAAAATAAATATAAAATGAAAGTTGGCAAAGAATTGAGTCAATTAAATAAAATAAATAAATAAAAAATATTTTCCAAAATATATTAAAAATTAAAACAACAAAAGATAATAAATATTTGATATGAATAATATAAAATTAAAATAATCATTCAAAAAATAAAAAGAAGTGTAATATTTAATTAAATTAACTCAATTATTTTAATGTTTAAAGATTATTTTGTTTAATGAATCCATGATTTTCCTATAATAACAATTTTTTTAATTAAATACAAATTAATTACCAAAAAACAAATGATAAAAAAAGATTTTTATTATATTATGGGAATTAAGACAATATTAAATAACATTAGTTACCAGCAATTTTGCTCCTTTACCTCACTTTAATTTTGAAATGAAATAAAGTGAAAAAAAAGTCTCGACGACCTTTTTTACAACACGGTTTTTGATCACTAAAATTTATTAATTTAAATATAAAATTAAAAGCAAAACTTTATGAATTAAACTTTATTTTATTTAATAATTCTATGATTTTTAATCTATTTATATCTCATTTTATTTATTATGGATTAAAAAAAATTAAAAAGAGAACACAAAATTTAATATTTTTTTTTGCGTCTTATGGATATTTTATATTTTGTTCCTCACTAAATTATTGAATTTTTACTATATTTTCTGACAATTTCATATTTACAGAAAATGCTTATACTTATTTAATAGAAGTAAATTTTAATTAATATGTAAATTTTATTTTTCGAGCTCTATAAATATAAGAATAATATTTTTGCCTTTAATATAAAATATTTATTTTACAAAAATGTTTTATATTGTTTTCATCAGAAAATTTTAAATATTTTATTTTATAATTAATTTAATTCAAAATATTATGCTTACCTATTAGCAGATTCTGTTTAAAGTTTCATGTCATTATTATTTTTCTTTACGACGGGTCCTCCTGTTTTCTTCAACACTGTGCTAAACGTCTTTTGAATTTTGATGAAATATTCATTGATAAATTAATTAATTTATTAGGGAATTTGCAAATAATAAATAAATATTAATTTTCTTAATAAATCAATTATTTTCTTCGTGAAATTTAAGTTTATTCATTAATTTTTATTTTTATTAAAATATAAATTTTATAGCTTTCGTTGACCATTTTAAATTGACAAAAATTTAATTAAATTTAGCTTTATTCTTAACATATTTTATGCTATACTTAGTATGGCAAAAATAAAATTATTTTCAGTGCATTACAATTAAGTTAATTAGTTTACGAGAATTGTAACGAAAATTATTTCTTTAATGATTATTATAATTTATTTAAATTTTAACTTAATTTTGAATTTTGTCTATATTTTCTAATGTTATAATATCTTTTATTATTTTTGATTTTTCGTTTGATTCTGTAATTGTTGAATAATTATATGTGCTATTTATCTGACTTCCATAAAATTCATTTTTGGGATATTCGATAAACAACAAAACGCGCATCGGCGGATACGCGTCTATTTCTCAGTAATTAATATATAGTAAATAAGCTTTTTTTCTTCATTGTTATTGATTCGGTTACTTAAATTTTAAAAAGAGTAAGCCTTGATTTATTTCCAATTTTCTAAAATAATTTTATTTTTTAATTTATTAAAAATTTGAAAATTTTGCTTTTAATAAATTCTTGTTCGTTGGAGAAAAACAAGCTTGGTTTTCGGCAGATATGTTAATTTATTATTATTGCAATAGGATTGGATAAGAAATTATTTATATTTTAAATAAATGCTTTTTGAGAATATTTCAAAGAAATGATATTTTTTATGGTTTTTTTTTAAATTTTATTCCGATGACTTCTTATTCATTTATATTTTTCCTATGTTGTTTTTAATTTTTATGATCTCTTATTGTTTTTAATGAATTTTTTATAGAATACTTTTTATTTTTTAATAATTAATTAATTAATTAATTTTTAAATGGTTATTATGAATTTTCAATTTTTTAATATGAATAACAATTATTTTCTAACCCATGTTCCCGACTCCGGAAAAGTGTTTCATGCCGAGATCTTGCTTCGTATATTTAAAATATTTTTGTGTAATTAGATTTATCTTCATTTTTCTTTATTTGTAGTCTTTTGTAGCTTTTTAAAATTAATCTAATTTTTATTACTAGCAGTAAAATACTTCAAAATTTAAAAGCAATTAGCTTGATCACGTATTTAATCACTTATTTATTCTACTTTTAGGTGCAATATTAAAGAGAGTTACAGGTAAAAAAGTGATTATGTAATGAAGAAAATGTGACAATATTTAACAACTAAAATACTATTTAAACATATTTACGTTGATTTTTACAATTATAGTGCATTAAAACTATTAATAATCAGGAAAACACAGAATTAATTTAAAAATTAATTTAATTTTCCAATCATTAAAAATAATTAATATAATTAGAAAGCTCGTTTTATGACATTGTATAAATTGCTTTTAAGTAAATAAAAAGTATTTCATTATAATATTTAATCAAATTGATTTTTAGAGTTCGCAAAAATTGCCAATTGAAATTTTTATTATTTTAAAAGACAAAAATATATTGAATTATTTACATTGTGTCCTTAACATAATATTTTACTCGAAATCTACGAGATATTAACATATTGATAAAAATAATAATGAATAAAAACCTAATTAAAAAAGGGCATCATCGATAAATATAAAATAAAATAATTGTCGGCTAGCATAAAAAACAATTACAAATTTATGAATTATTTTATTAATTATTTCAAATTAATATAATTCAAAAATTTTGCCTTTAATAAACATAATCATTTATTCTATTACTCAATAAATTCTTTGCTCATTTATGGTCTAATTTATTAATGCCATAATTTAAGTACCAATATTAGTAATAAATATTTTTTTATTTAATATCACATTTGAAAAGTGAGTTTTTTTACTCCATTTTTATGCTCATGATAACATGTATTTTGTTAATTGTAAAAATTATTATTTTTTATTTTTCGTTTGAAAACAATTAAATGTTTCGGTTTATGGCTTTGCTTCTTTTATCTCATGACGCTGACGTTTTTTTTTTTGATTAAGTGCTTGTCTTCATACACTAAATCTATTTGTATTTAAATAAATCATTTTAATATTAAATAAATTAAAATTGGATTTTTATTTATTAATTTAAAAATTGTTTTTTCATTAATTTTCATTACTTGATAAAAGTAAAAATAAATTATTTGAAATTCACTATGTTAATTAGAAGTTATTGGGAAGCAGTTTTCCGAGCTTTATCGATTGTTGGCATTTTGAAAAAATTTCAATTTTTTCCGGAAATTGAAAAATTTTCCGGAATTCAGCTCTCCATTTTGGGTTTAAGGCTTATAACTCGCCGGGAGTTGATTTTAGCAAAAATCGTCTAAGAGCTTTTTTGTAGAGAATTTTAAGTTCTATCCATTTTTTCAATTTTTCAAAAAATTTTCTGGGGTAATTTGAGTTGCTGAGCACGAATATACACTTTATATTGAGTTCCGAATATTTTTGAGGGTTGTGAAAAATTTTTAAAAATCATCAATTTTTTTGCCATTGAAAATTCAAGCTAAATTTAAAAAATTCATAACTCGACTCAAAATGGTCCAATTCAGCTCATTTAAAGCATTAAAAACCGAGAAAAATCGGCAGAATTTTAATCGATTTTTAGAATTTTCCGTATTCTAAAAATACACAAAGTTAGGCCCGGATTTCTTGAAAATTTTAAATTTTCACATAAAAATTTATAACTCATTTCAAAAAAGGTGCCAAGGAACAGATTAATATTCATAAAATCCGCAATTTGTTTCTCTATATAATGAATTTTATTTACCGTTTTATCATTTTTTTTGAAAAAAGTTATAAAAATAAAAGTGATGCTAATTAGCGATTAGGTTAAGGTTCCAGAGTATACTGTTCTACCCCTTAGGATTAAATTTTCTTTAGATTTATAAATAATTTTTCTTTTTAAATCATATTTGGATTATTAAATAATTTTTTGTAAGAACATTTTTTAATTAAGTGTTTTTTGGCGTATCAAAAGATCGGGTTCCAATGTTTTATGCATTAAATAATTTAATGAATTCAATTTTTCAAATTTTTAATGAATTTTGAATAATTAAATTATTGTTAAAATATTCCCATTATCCGTTGCACAGGAGCGCAACCGTTATGCCATATATGAATTATAAAAATTATTTGAAAGGAATTTTGTTATTATTTGTCTTTTAATTTATATATTAATCAAATTAAATAAATGTTGTTTTTTCAAAGGTCAATTAAAAATTGTCAATATAATTATTAGATTAAATAAATATATATATAAATATATATATATATATATATAATATGTATTTGCTGTATTATACTATTTTTAACGTTTTAAATTTTTGTCTCATTTTTTGTTTTGCAATAAATTTAATACCATTATCTTCGTGATAATAATCAATTTAAAAGAATTTTAAAAGACATAAATAACACTTTTTCTATTCAGTGATTGGTAAAATAAAATAATAAATTTAATTATTGGATTGACAAAATACACGTAAAATCAATATTCATCAATACGTATAACTTTGGGCTACCATTAAAAATGTAAAATTAATACGATGAATTTTTTATATGTTTAATACAATTATAATTTATTCATTTAGAAAAATGAATAAAATTTTATTTTTATTTTTTTCTTATTTCTATTTGAGTATTCGACCGCTACTAATTTCGGTTTTGAAGAATTTATATGAAAAATCACAAAGCTATAGAACTTGTCAAAAGCTATTAAAATAAAGAAATTAAAACATTAAAAAAACTTCATGAACAAATACAACTAAAAGGTATTGACTTAAGTTTTTGCACCTTAAGACGCTACGTGTCACGACTAACAATTGTTTCTGCGCATACAAATAAAAATGATGCTTCATACTCTAATGCTTGAAGCCATATAATAAAAATTATAAATTCTTTTGCGAAATATTTTGAAATAAATCATTTATATAAATAATTAATCGTTGTTCTTTTGCGTTTTTCATTTTTTTCAATAATTTTTTTTTAATTGTTTTTGGTTAATATTTAATTATATTTAAAATACTATTTAGATTAAGTAATATTTATTATTGTAAATCATTAGTAAAATATCTATTTGGTCAATATTTCAATATTATTTTTGTAATAATTTAAAAGTTTTTTAGGATTTATTTAATATTTATATTCTATTAAATTATGTGAAATTGTTTATTTTTTGAAAATAATTGCATTAAATTCTTGTTTCAAGGCCGTTTCAAGTTTTCGTTATAAAATTAGGAATATATTAATTCAAGGGAAAACTATTTCAATTTAATATATTTTAGTTTTTTCAAATGGCAACACAAATTAACTGCGTTTGTTTTTCATTACTTATTGATATTAAATATTATTTTGGAATAATTTATATTTTGTTAAAATATTGTATAATTTGACTGAATTAGATCTTTTACTCTTGTACCTTATTTTTATATTCATATATAAAATTTTCTTTCTAAAAAATTTATATTCATGACTTATTCGCATAGGAATCGTAAGCATTGTTATGAAGTTTTCTTGCTGAGATGTCATAGGTTTTTAGAATTATTATTATATTTTTGTTTATTTATTAATACACAAAAATTTCACATTTTTAAGTTTTTATCAATATATTAAAATTGGTTAATTTTTTAGTTTTTATTTAATTCTTTTAAAATTTTTTATACATTTATTTTCAAATGAATAATCAATTTTAATTAAGCATATTTTATAAATTATGCCATTTTTAACGATGCCTATTATCAAGATAAATGACATTTTTGAGAAAAAAAAGCGGCAATTAAACATGTAACTAGGTAGGCGGTACTATTTCCACAAATTTCAATATTGAGAATCATTGCTAAGTGTCATAACCAAAATTGGTTTTCGTGAATTTTCGTAGATTTTGCAGACCCGAATTTATGCCATCTAAATTTGACCACGTAATCCCCAGTTGTATTTTTTCAGAGGTCGTAACATTTAGCTAAAATATATCATCAAAAATTATTCAAAAAATATAAAAAAATTATGAAAATAAAAAAAAAGAGGTGCGACCATTTAGGCCCTTTTTAGGGCAACATGACTTATTTCCGGGGCTTTAAAAAGTTATCATATTTTTTCGATTGAAATTTTCATAAATTTATTGAAATTGTATATTGCATGTATTATGCCGATATGTTCATAATATTTAATTGTTTAATTCTAGACGATTCTTTAGAAAATACTTTTAATTGTAATTTTGTGAATTCAATTAATGAAAAATATAATAACAAAATTTAAAAAACTTTTTTTTTAAATTTTTTGTATTAAGAATTATATTTTTTAAATCATACTTCTTATGTTTTATCTCCAGGTCATTGCGCAGTTATTTCTTTATCATTTGGTTTTTTAAAGGTCTGTTTTTTAAATTTTTTTCATTAAAAAATTTTATTTTATTCTTTTCTTATATTAATTGGATAACTTATTTCTTTATTAATTATTTTTTGTTTCTTTTTAAAAGTCTGATCGGATAAAATTTTTTAGTATTATCTGTATTAAATAATTTGCTTAAATTCAATTTTTTTTTTTTTGTTAATTTTACAACCAATTTGTGAAAATCTAATTAAAAAATATTAATAATATGTAATGAAAAATCAAAAATTCAAGTAGCGCCAAAACATTGGTAGTTTGACATTTAAAAGCGAGTTTTTCTTTTTAAATTAATTCTTTTTTATTTATTTTTTTTATTTTGAAAAATTGATTTTTCAGACTGTGCTGTTGCATTTTCTTCTTTGAAAGTTATCTCTCATATGCAGGGAACGGATTTTTAGGTGCTAAAAATCTGAAAAACGCCAAAATAGTTGCTAAAAAAGTTGCCAACAATTGGAAAAAATGTCAATAATTGAATGAATCATTTTCATAATTTTTTTTGTTATAAGCAAAAATACTTTAAAAAATAGTTTATTAAAAATTTCACAAGCCAAAACAGTCGAAAATGGTTGCTAAAAAGTCGCTCTAAATCGCAAAGTGATCGAAGAAAATCTGTTTTTTTTGCGCTTGTCTCAGCATATGCTATCCGCAAAAAACAAATAGGTGAAAAACTTAAAATCTGTTCCCTGGTCATATGAGATTCATCATTTTCGTAATCAGTCATATAAATTAATTTAAATTATTTTAGTTTTTACAGCAAAAATGTGGTTTTAAATATCCTGGTTACATTTATTTCAAACGAAAATCAATTATTAATTGGTTCAATTATTTATATTATATAAAATTATTTCTTATTAATCGTATTTTTAAAATAGTCTTCTTAAAACAATATTTATAAGGTCAACTGCATTTTTTAAATTCTTTTTTTTTGTAAAACAAAAACATTTTGATATTTATTAATTTTTATTTATTTGAACACCAAATATTAATGTATCATAAATTTATTTTTTTTAAAGATTTTAATTTACTGATTCGAATTTGTTTGAAGTTTTCTTCTATTTGTCTTTTATAATAAATATTTTAAGAAAAAATTTAATATTTTCAATTCTTGGTACTGGTAAACACTCACTACCAAGTTATCTAAACCTCATATTCCTAATTTAATATTTTAATATTTTTAAATTTATTAATTAAAATAACAAAAACTGTTATCTTAATTAAATAAAAATTAGAATGTAAATATATTTTAAGAATTGTTACTTTGCGTCATTTGTTGCTTCATAACGAAAATATTTTTAAAAAATTTCCAAAATACGCGTTAAAATCAATCAAATTTTGGGGCACTATGCGTATTTTAAACAATTAACAACTTTTTTACATCAAAATAAATAGATGTTTAAATTTTAAATTTTCGGTCTTTACTAAAAATCTGAGAAAAATTTCTCAAAATATTCACAATCATTTAAGGTTTACCTCGAAAACAACTTTTAAGAAATGTTAATTTAATTTACAACTCAAACAATGCCAATTTTTTGCGATTTTTTCTCTAATCCACCAAAAGGGTTAAATGAAACTAAAAGGAGAGAATGGCGCAGGGATTGAACGGAAGGGGCGGTCCCTCTCTCTGATTGGTTGAGCCAATGGCACCTTACAGTAACTAAACATATATACTAATATTTCAATAAATAATTTCGCTATTATCGTTAATTTATTTGGCAATGATTAATTGTAAATGATGTGTGTTTTAATGTATGCAAGAATTTTCTTTATAGGTTTTTTCATCTTAAATTAATAGTCAGGCTCAAGACATTTTGGTTTATATTTTAATTATTTTTAGAAATATTTATTATTTTATGAAAAATATATGAACATTTTATATATTCATATTCGATACTTAAACTATGATAATAAGGCTATGAAATGAAAAAATATATGTTGTTTTTTCGTGATTTTAGTTATTATTTCATGTAACTAAAGATTAGTTTGCAAAAATCCATGGTTATTATCATTAATAAATTTTATTATATTACAATCAATGTTTAAAATTAATTGATTCGAATTTTTTTGGATAATTGTTATGACCATGTAAATTCATCGCAAAATATTTTTTTATATAAATTTAATAAAAGCAACTTTGATTTATCTCCCTGCTGAATGTAATCAATCATTTAAATTATTATTTTTTAAACAAGTAAATTTATTAGTAATTCTTAAAATTTTTTTATTGCTATTTAAATTAATTTATTATAAATTCACGTAAAATAATAGTATTTGAATGCATATAAATTAAATTAAAATGTTCATTATTTCTAAACCATAATAATTATTTTTTTTAAACTGACTTTAAAAAAATTATCGAAAACTATTAATGAACCCAAATATACTTAGGGTGTAACATAAGTTCTGTCGGCCTTAAATATTTTAAAATTCAAAAATTCATAACTCCATAATTTCTGCACTAATTTTAATAATTATTTTTTTATTTTGTTCTTCATAGTGTCTTCTTTCATTTCTTACCATCGTTTCCTTTTTTCTTTGCTTCATCAATTTTTTTTAGCCTTTTTTCCCAACCATGCCAAAATTGGAAATTGACTCAGTAATTTTTCACGAATTTTTTATGGTCAAAAAGCAACCCTGATATAACAAAAAAGAAATTTTTCCGTAAAACTTAGACCAGTAGAATCCGAATAAAGCCTTAAATCTGACATATCTTTTCAACCTGAGCTTGAACTGCTTCATCTCCACTCATCAAGTTGGAGCTGTACAGGCTCATTGAGAACCCATAGCTGAAATCTAAGGCCATATTTGGACTCAGCGTGCTTGATTTACTCATTATTATGGAAATTCAGTGTTTTCAAGTGGCATTACAAAAAATTTGTTAGCGGTGGTTCTGAAAAATGCCGTTTTTGGAGGCCACTTTCAGACTCGGCCCTCCAATAATTCATTTATTAGGTAATAAAATTTTACTTTATCATTTTTTTAAAGTCCTAACTTTGCTCTATTTACTCACGTTTTCTATGTATCTGTATCTATTTTCATTTTCCTGAAATAAGCCATCAAAAATACCTACTCCGAAAATGACCTTTTTTACTTTATCAACTATAACTCCTCAATGACTTTTCCGTTGGGATTGATTTCATGCCTGAATAATGGCAACTATGTTATCGATAATAATGGTAATTATTTTGAATCATGCTTATGTTTTGTTAAAATTAAAAAAAATAAATTTTCTCAAAAAAATAAAGGCCGACAGAACTTATGTTACACCCTAAGTAATAAAGCTAAAGCAATTTAATAATGAACTTAAAAATGGAACCACACAAATGAAAATTTTTAAAACATAAAAAATTACAATATAATTATTCAATTTCACTAAGTAAACAGAAAATAAGTAAAACAAAGAGAAGAAATTTAACCAAATCCCAATAATTTAATGAACAAGAATCTAAATTTAACTCAAAATAAGCAAAGCTAATATTAATTAATTTTAAGAAAATGAAAAATAATTTCCAACAAATAATTTATTAATAAGAAAAGGGCCAGTCAATCGTCGCCGCAAATCCTCGTTAATTAGCATGAAAAAATTAATTAATGAAAGTATCTTTAAGGATATTCTTTTCAAATAAAGACATATGGCTTCTTTTTTGATAAAAATTCATTTCAACATCAAGAGTTGATTCAAAAATTAATTTTTAAATTAAAAATATTCTTATTATTATTTCAACAAGAAAATTAAATGTCTTACAAAATTGCTTCTTAAATCTAAAATAAAATATAATAAATTCGTTTTTTATTTTTATAAAATTATTAAATTAATTGGTAAAATATGTAAATATTTTACTTGAAACCAAAATAATATGTGAATAATATGATTTGAATAAATATTTTTTAGAAGTAACAAGTCTGATAATGAACCTCAAAATGAAAAAATATTATCAAAAGATATTTTTGATAATTAAATAAATAAAAGAAAAATTTTATTTATAACTCAAAAAATAAGATTAAATCAATTAGCACGTGAATAAAGTAAGATAATTAATGCGAAGATAACAATACAAATAAAATATTGGATGAATATTTAATTTTTTTTATTATTGAGGCTCAATTTAAATAAATTTGTGCATTAATATAATAAATAAAAGAAATATTCTTTTAATTCACACAATTTGCTTCATTCTTAAAATACAATCCTCAGAAAAAAGACAAAAACATTAAAATCCGTACCTAATAATTATTATTTACAATGATGCTAATTAAAAATTCTGATTAAAAAATAAAAATGACAGAATTAAAAAAATATTATAAAAAATTCTTCTTGAACATTATCTAATAAGAAATAGAATTAAATAATTTAGGAATCTCTCAATTAACTTATTTTTGAAAGAAACCTTTATAAAACAAAAATCAATTATCACTTTGGTATACATTAGCAAAAGAAAAAAAACTGAATTAATAAAATTAAATTTTTATGAATTTAAAAAATGAATATAATTTCCTAAAAAAAATTAGAAATATTCAAAAAAACTAATACATTTAAAGAAATACATTCATATGAGAAATAATTTTATTTATGCCAATTGTATAAATATTTTACCAAAATTAGGTGAATAAGAAGTTTTTTATCATTAATGAACAATTTTCGCAACTTTTTTTTGCTATATTAGGGCATTTTTTGCAACAAAAAATCCATATTCTATTCATATAATTTAAGATATTTAAGTATAAATTCCGTTTATTAACTATTATTTTATTGGCAAAAGGTCAAAACGCAATACAGTTAAAATTTATAAAAATTTAAAGTGTATTTGAAAAATCAATGTTTGTTGTTTAATTTTCCAATTTCCTAATTATATTTTGTTGTATCTTTTTTATATTTATTCTTTCTTTTTTTCTATTTCATTTGAAGTCCCATGTTCCATGGTTTGAATGATTTATTCTTTTCAATAATGTTTATTTGCATAAAAATTTTATTTTAAAAACTTTAATTGCTATTAATTTTTAAAAAATTTTTGGACACATAAATTAATTACTTGGAAAAGATCCCTTATTTAAATAAATCTGTCACCGGTAAATATCTTTTTTTTTCCATCTTACTTTAATTCAATTCTATATATATAATTTAGGATTTAAAAAACAACTTGCAGATCATTTTTTAAATAGACGAAT
Source organism: Heterodera schachtii (assembly GCA_023374025.1). Taxonomy (NCBI): domain Eukaryota; kingdom Metazoa; phylum Nematoda; class Chromadorea; order Rhabditida; family Heteroderidae; genus Heterodera; species Heterodera schachtii. Next base: position 133,487 of record SIJG01000178.1, read on the forward strand.
ATTGAAAAAAATATTTTTATGTTCTAAAGGATTTATTTGTTATTAAAAAAGTTATATCATTGCAATGAATTGCTTATAATTTTTAAATAACCAATTATTTTGTATTACATATATTCTAATTTAAAAAGGGTTACACGGGTCCGGGTATTTTCATTTGTTAAATTTATTTAAACAGTAAAGAAATTATGTTCTTTCATTTCATTATTCATTACGAGTAAATTTTAGGTATCACTTCTCTGCAAAGATTCGACTTTTGGGTATTTTGATAATTTTATTCTATACTTTCTTATTGTATTTTTATTGAGAAATTTTCCAAAAATGCCGAAATAGTGAAAAAATAAGGACAAAATGCCAAAATAGCGAATCCTAACTATTTTAGTGACGAAGCGCCAAAATGATGATTTACTAATTTATATTATAAAATAAAATAAAACGGGGGGGGGGTCCGGCGGTGCTGATAGGCGCCGCCGGAAAAATTTGAATTTTGAGTGAGATTTGTCCCGGACCTACCGGGCGGATTAGGACAAAACGTCGTCGGACGAATTTTTGGACCATAACTTTTTTCTTTCTTTATCAAATTAAACATTCTTTTTATTATTAGAAAGCTTTTGAAAAAAACTATTAACCTGCAAATTTTCAAAATTTTTTATTCATACACAAAAAAATCAGAGCAAAAAAAAGTTCAAAATACTAGGTTTTTGAGTTTGTTCTGGCCATAAATAATGTAATGTTTCTCGGTCTTTCAATAAAAATAAAAATATTTTTGATTTTATTCATGAGTGCTCGTTCGGACTTTAGCCTTAACGTTTTAAATCGCTTAAAAAATCTGAATTCATGGTTTAATTTACTTTTTTAAATTTTTTAATTAAGAATCAGGAAGAAAATAAATAAAAAATAAATACTATAAAATTTACTCTTTTTTAAATTTTGCTTTTCTATTATTAATTTTTTTTTATTCATTTGTTTGATTAATAAAGAAAGTAAATTTTTATTAATATTTTACGCAAATAGATAATGATAAAAATAGAATATTTAATTAATAAAAAGAATTATTTTCTTTAAATTTTTTAATTAATTAATATATTATAATTAAAATATTTGCCTTTTTTAATAATTAGAAAATTTTGCTTTAAAAGTAAATATTTAGTAATTTTTTTAGATGTATTTGTATATCAAATGCAAATATATTGAATTATTTTTTGTAAATTAATTAATTTCTGCGTATTTTTTAATGAAATGACCTTAATTTGATTAGTTCATTAATTTTCAAATTTAAATGACTTCATTAGCATTTTTCACACATTTCACGATGTTTAGGCTGTTTACATGGAAAAGTGAAGTAGGCATTTATTATTATTTTTAATTTGTTTATCTTGTTTGTTACCATAATTTTCTTTTATAATTTTATTTTTGTAAGTGAACAAAAATATTAAATGTTTTTATTCTATTATAAAACCTCAGTTTGTTATTATATTAGTTATGAATTGTTATATTTCTTTTATTTTTTGTTTTATAAATCTTTTGCAATCAAATTTTTTTTTACTCGAATTTAATTATTATCTATTTTATAATAATTCTTATTTATTTACTTGTTACAATTTATTTGTATTTTAAATATTCAAGATAAGCATTGAATATTTTAATATTATAGATGATTTTTAAATTTATCATTTTCCGGACAGTGCCAAGCCTTACTGCCGGATCTCTCCTGTTGCCTTATTTATCATGTTGCGGTTAAACTTGCTTTATCTCGTCAATTTCTAGTTTATAAACTGATCTGAAAATTAATAAATTGATAATCGTTAAATAGGTTGTGTTTTCACTTATTTAAATTAAGGTGAATTAATTTATTGAATTAATTTTTTGAATTAAAATGAGTAAATCCTTTTTATATTAGAAAATTAATGTTCCATCATATTCACATAATTTTTTATAATCAATATTAAATTAATGTGATTTTTAATGATTACTTATTTTTGCTGAAATTGTTCAGCTTCTTTTATTGTTTGTTATGTGATAGTTATTATTATTAATTTTAAATCCATCTTTTCCTCCTTTGGAATATTATTTAATTAAAATTAAGTTTTTAAAAGTTTTCTAAAAAATATTATATAAAAAATAAATACTGAACTTTCATTTTATTCTTCTTCTTTTTCTAATTTTATTTTAAATAAATTGCTAATTAAAATATAACTCTTTTTTATTCTTTTTTCATGTTCAATAAAGCTGGTTAATGTTCAGTTGGCGTTGTAGCCTTTTGTATTTCATAAATGTTTTTTTACGTGAGTACAGTTTTTAAAGCTTTTTTATTGAATTACTTTCATTCTTTTATTTATAAATTGTATTTCTTTATCAAAAAATTATAAACATATAAATTTTTCTATGCTTAAAATACGGTTAAAAAAATAATTTTGACAAATTTTTTAAATTTAAGAGCGAATTTATTTATTTGATCATATAAAAGTAAAAATTCTAAAAATTAAATAAAAATATTTTTCAACAACTGTGTAGTTTTATTAATTATATATTCAAGGCTCTTACTTATACTAATCTTTTTTTTCAAAAATACACTTATTTATATAATTGTAAAATAACTTTGTTTGTTATTTTTTGCAAGCAAAAATTATTAATATAACCATTTAAAAAAATTATTTGTTGTTTCAGAGAATTTCTATTATAATTCTGCCGAAATATATTTGCATTATTTGTAATGTGAAAGCCATTAAACTCAATTCGTTTTATATTATAATTAAGGCAAGTGTTTAGTTCTTTTATGAAAATTTTCATTTTATATAAATAAGTTTCTACTGATAAATTTATTGATAAAGTTACAAATAATTTTAAAATTTCCATTTTGTTGTTTATTTACAAATGTTGAGACTTTGGTAACAAAAGACCACACTACCAACTCCCATTTTCAAAGTATCTTCACCTTTTCCGTGTGCGTTTTGCGAAGGTACAGTATAATATATGGTATTTTGAATTTTATAATATTTATTTTTTTATACTTCTAGTATTTTTTATTTATTAAATAAATTATATTATCAAAATATGCAATAAATGATGAAAAAGTTGAAAAATAAAGAATTTATTAAATTATTCGGCTTCTAAGTTATTATTAACTGTTAAATGTAATATCAAATATTATTTCATTTTCATGGTCACGTTGATTCTTTGTTAGGGTTCCAATTTATCACATTTTCGTCGCGAATGCCATTAAAGTTCGATAGATATTTCTACATGTTTTTATTTGATATTATTAATGATGATAAAAATTAAATATATTTTCATTAGGAATATCCATAAATAAATAATAAATGAAAAAACTTAATCTAAATAAAAAATTCTAATAATTGGCACATTTTGCAATTTTTAGACGATAATTTTTTCCGCCGGTGTCGGCTTTTTTGTGATATAATTTTTTGGAAAATTTTATTTGTTAAACAATTTTTTTTATTAATTAATCCTTAACCAAGATAATAATTTAAATAGAAAATAATTGTATTTTTAATATATAATTATGTAATTTTACAAATAATATTTATATTTTTTTTATTTTTGTATGTGAAAAAAAAAATAAAATTAGATTAAATATAAATTTCATATCAAAATTTAACAATATATTAATTTATATAGATTTAAAAAGAGAGGAATAAAATGGAATTATTAAATAAAAATAATAATTTATTGATTTATTAAATAATTCAATTTAAATAATAAATCTTATAAAATTTTAAAAGATCAAAAAATAAAAAAATATATTCGAAAATAAATAAAAACAATATAAAAGCATTAAACAAGAGCAAATTTATTGAATTTGCATTAATTATCAGGATTAAAGAATAAAAAAATGCATCAATTAATATAGAAACCCAAGTGTCTCAAAGGCCGAATCACAGAACATTGACAAGACATGAAAATAGATTAAGCAGACGATAAATGTACAATAAAATGAAAACTAATAAATATACTGAACAAAACAGAACTATTTTTTAAATAATATTCTATTTCAAAGAAATACACTTTTATTAAATTAAATATAAATTCATAATCTAATTTTATATTTTCATTTATTTTTTAAATTTATATAAATTAAATTAATTATTAAATTCCAATAATAGTTATTATTTATTCTATTTTCATGTTGACATACTTCGTTATTTTTTTTCCCTGTCGCGATTGCTGTTTTATAATATTCATTTGAATTTTTTAATCATTTGTGAATATGAAATTATGTAAAGGTATTTGATTTTCATGATATTACAATAAACTATTTAGTTGATTTGTTTTTTGAATAAATTTATTTAAACTTTAAAATTCGGTTCTTGTTAAATTATTATTTTTTATTTTGTGTTTAAATTTTTAATAATTATTTGATGCTGCGTTTTATTAATTTACAATTTATGCCATAGGATGGAATTGATGTGTTATTAGAATGGAATTGATGTGTTATTAGAAATTTTAATATACAATTAAAAAAAATTGCTTTAAAATAATTAAATTTAAATGTTTTATTGACACTGAGCATATTTTCGGGTTGACATTGCACCGTTAAAATTATGCTTATATATTTCTCACTGAGTTTCATTTTGTTTTGTATTTCTTTTAAAATCTGTCAGTTTATATCTTTTTGAAGCCTATCAAAGATTAAAAATGCATTTTAAATATGAGTTGTTTTATTATATTTTATTCTAATTTAAGATAATTTTCTTTTTGTTTTTCTGAATAATTATAAAAAAGTAAATTTCAAAGTTATCGTTAATTATTTAATGTTTTATTTATTAATGGAAAAAAATTTCAATTAGTATTATATTGTTTTTTCAACAATTCTTTGATCATGATTATTGCGAAACTATATTTTTAAATGAAATAATTTTTCTTAAATTGTTAAATAATAATTTTGGTATATATAAAAAAGACAATCATTTTATTTTGCTATTTTTTATGTTTTTTGTATTCTTTGATCATTTTAAAATTGCCTTGCTATTTAAAACATAATTTTTCTTGCTTTTTTTAAATCAATTTTTGAGAATTTTAGTTGTGTTATGAATGAGCCTTTTGAAATTTTTTTATTTATCTTTAGTTAATTGTCATTCTCGATAAAATTAATAATAAGAAATATCTTATTTTTAAAGCTTCAATTTGATCTTTTCTTAGAAAAAATTTTGCTTTTATTTTGCTTTTCAAAATGAAAGAATTACGCTTATTCAAAGCAATTTATAATAATAAAATTCATGCCATTTTTTGGGTCGTCAATTTTAAATCTTGTATTTAATATTTTTGTTACTGTATGTGTAGAAATTATTTTCATTACTTCTATCTTTTTTTAAACAATTATGAAGGAAATAAATATTTAATTTTTCGCATTGAATTTTATTTTTTAATTATGAATTATTTTTACATCTATAAATTGAATAAAAGTTTTTTTTTATTAATACAATCAGACAAAAAATATTAAAAAAGATTAATTAATTAAATTCTTTTATTTAATTCATTTTTATTATATTAAATCTCATTAAAAGAATAAATATATTTTTAAAAAATATTTAGATTTTTTTTTCACTAATTGCAAAATGATTGATTTTCCTACGAATAATGGAAAATTCTTAGAATTCACCCCAAACGAAAACTAATAAAAAATTTTATGGGTAAATTTTTAAATATAGGCAATTTTCATAGCAAAGTGCACTCAAATTTCAATTTTTTTTTCAAATATTTTTCTCTTGGGAAAATTCCCGGTTGGTCCCGGCTTTTCTCGCGCTCCCGGTCCCGGTCAAAAAACTTGGTTCCGGTCCCGATCCCGACTTTTCTGGTCCCGGAAAGTCCCGGTCCCGGATTTTGTCAAATTTCCCGGTCCCGACCAACTCAAATTTTGATCATTAATTGGGGGTTTTTTTTGCCAATTTTATAATTTTTCCTTTAAAAAATCTCTAAATTGTACATAAACTTCCGAGTTTGAGGTATTTTCTGTTTTTCTTAAATTAAAAAAAATTATTTAATTTATTTATTTTCTAATATAAACGCAAAATAATATAGTAGTAAAATTACTCCTATAAATTGTAAATTAGATGAATAAATAAAATTTTTTATAATATAATTTAATTCTTTTATGATAAATCAACAAATTAAAATTTCATAATTATTTTTTAATAGAAAATAAAAAAGTATAATTATAATAAATATAGAAAATATTATTTATATAAAGCTATTTGAAATGGATTTCTACAATAAAAATTGATTAATGTAATTAATAAATAATAAAGAAATCAACCAAATGTTTAAAACTAATGGTGAATTTTTATAATATTTTAAATATTGAAAAGAAAATTTTATCTGCCAAAGAAATCCCAAATCTTTCACATTTAATTAAATTATGTTTTTTATAAGCTTCCAAAAAATAACTAACATAAAAATCTATTATAAGTCATATCTTTTCTAAAATGCTCAGAATCGCCCAAGTTCACATTGACATAATTTACTAATTTTTTAATAACATATAAACTTTTATTTTTAATGTCATGAGGGGCAAAAAAATAAAACAAATCTTTTAAGAATTCCATTTGGCATATAAGCATAACTGGTACTTATTTAGTTTACGGGACAGATTTAACATACATTTTCAAATGCCTATAAATGTATATTTTTTATATGATTTTTTAAAAAACAATAATACCCTCATTAGCAAGATGCCCATGAGGATATCATTCATACAATTTTAGAATTTTATGCTTCCTGTAACAAAGTTATCCTCATCGGCAGATGCCAATGCGGATATCATCAATACAATGTTTCTAATTTTATTTTTGTTCGAGTTCGCGTCAGGGGTTCGAAATTGGCAAAAATGGGTGTTGTATTCGTGATCAGCGATCTCAAAAACCCCTTAAAACTTATTTTCATTAATTTCTAAAACACATTTATAGGCATTTGAAAATGTATGTTAAATCTGTCCCGTAAACTAAATAAGTACCGCATAACTAAATTCAAATTCTTTAGCGCGAGCTAGAACCCGAAGAGAAGAACCCCTACAAGTTATATGTAGAAAATAATGAAAATAAAAAAGTAATCTTTAATCCAAAAACCCATTTAATTTAAAGCAAAATTATTTATCTTCAAATAAAAATGTATTAAATATTTTTATTATATTTTTTGGAAATGATTGTGATTAATTTATTTTAAATAATTTTCCTATTTGTCACACATATTTTAATATTAATGTTGAAATAAAATAAAATCCAAAAATTTCAAACTCTAAATTGGAAAAATGACGTAAAATTTAATAACTAAAATTAAAATTAATTACGAAAAGTATATTAAAAGATAGAAAAAATAATTTAAACATATACGATTCAATGTTTATATTTTCAGACTTTAATGCAACCAATAAAAAAATAATAAAATATCTTTTTTAGGAAAAATATATTAATTAAAATAAACTATTAATTACCATAATAATCAATACATAATTAAATGTAAATTAAAAAAAAATTATATAAATTTAAAAATAATTTAACAGTCATATTCATATTCATAAAAACGAAAATTTATTAAATAAAATGTGCTTTAAAATATTATTTTACTTAAAGGAAAGAAAAAATTAAATAAATTTATTTTATTTGTGTTGATTAAATTAAAATTATAAAAAAAATAAAATTAAAAATAAACATTTCACCAGAAGTGCCAACAAATTAAAGCATTTTTAGGATCTAAATTATTTTTGATTAAATATATTTCAAACTTTAAAAAAGAATTATTTTGTTTATTTTTAAGATTTGTTTCAATTAATTATAAAATCAAAAAAGTTAAATATGTATTTCCTTTTTAATTTGATTATACTCTACTTAAATTATTAATTTTTGCACTTTTTTAAAATTTTCATTTTAATGATTTGTTGTCAATTAAAAGAAAAAATTTTTTAGAATTATTCATCCCATTAATTAATTATCTTATTTAGTTTAAAATCTATAATTGAGAATTTATTCCGATTGTTTTTTTAAAATTCATTTTTAATAATTTTTTAAAATTTTCTTTAATGTTGCTTTTTAAATTAAAAAAAAATGGGTACGAGTTGCATTTTCTAAGTATTTAAATATATGTATTTAATAAAAATCTGTTGAGAACAATTTCATCACTTTTAACGTTTTTTTGATTAATTTTTTATGTATAAATTATTGTTTTTTAATTATTTTTTTTATTGTTGCTGAAAATTATTTTATAAAGTTTGGCAAAAATTCATTTTAATTTAAATAAATAAAATTTATCGAATGTTTTTATTTTTTATATAATATTATATGAAAAAAATAAGTTTTTACTTCCGCAAATGGTTGTTCATGTATGAATAATTAAATGTTATGTAATGAATATTAAATATAACATTTATTCCAAAAATTCTAAGTCTATTCAAATGGCACATATCGACATTTTAATAAATTTTTGTTCATATTCTTAAACTTCATTAAAAGAGGTTCTATATAAAAAGAAATTTAATAAATATTCATACTAAAATTTAGAATTTTTGCTGAATTTATTATTTTATTAAGCCTGAAGAGGCTTTTTCCTGACTTACTATTTTAATTCTTTATTTTAACGTTTTAAAATTAACTTTCTATCATTTTATATAAAAATTGAATAATAGAAATTATTATTTTATTTTATGAGTGGTCCATCTTTTTAAGCAGAAGGTTTTTTTAGCCGCTAGTCTATTTGTTGATTGCTCTTTATGCTTTTAATAATTACATTTTTAAAATTCTCTTCTTAAAAATATTTATATAATAAATGATTAACAATATATGGTTCTATTGCACATTTTATTTATATTTATGATGTTTTGAACCCGAATTATTGTACTAATTATTTTTTTGGGTAATTTACCCGATGTTTCGGGAAAAATACGCAGAGAAAAATTTCAAACCAATTCATTTATTGTATTTATTTTTTTGATCCAAAAAACCTAAAGAATTGAGAATTGCCAAAATTTTCGAATTTAAACAAATATTTTTACCAAAAAGTTCAATATAGATTTGTTCTTTGTTTTATTGGAGTTAAATAAATAATTTGATTAATTATTTATGTCAATTTTAGGTCAAATTTAGGAAATTGCAATGATTTATTGTTGACAGAATGCCAAAAATTTAAAAAATTTTCATAAACATTTTTTACATGCATATGCAAAATTTTTTATTGTTTTTTTAAGACCAAAAAATTAAATGTGTAATTATTGAATTCTAAAATGACCAAGTGATCTTTAAAATAAAAATTGAATATTTATAAAAATTATGAATTTTACGGTTTTTACATTGAAATTTTTTTTAAATAATTCATTTTCGTGAAAAGAGTAATAATAAATATTATTTATTTTATAATTCAATATATTTATATGATGGAATATACATAAGATAATATGTTTTTTTGTATTGAATTTCTGTAATAAATTTCATTTAAATTCAAAAGCATATCCAAAACAATTTCGTTTTTAATGGCTGGAAAAAACTCAAAAGATTTTTTAAATAAATCCAGGGGGTTGGAGACGAAAAATTTATTAATACCTCAATTCAATTAAATCAAAAAAAAATTATTTTTAAAAACGCTTTTTTGCGTCGCATCTTTGCCAAGATCTTTTGGAGAACCCGGGCAGCGGGACGGTGGTGCCGAAAGGCGCCGTCAGAATTTGTCCAAAAAAAGTCCAATATTTGTTAATTTATGGGTCTAATGCCGTTTTAAAAAATTAAGAAAAAAAAGTTTTTAATGTAAGAAAATTTTCTTTTTAATTAAATTTCAATTAAAAGTAATTTAATGAAAATACGAAAACTCTCCTACCAAAAACCCCGTGATTTCTCAGTTGCTGTTTTTAAAATGATTATTGTGGAGTGATCGAATTAATTTAAGCAAAGAATTTTCATAGAAAATTGATTACATTTTTATTCTTCTCTTTCTGGGTATTTACTTCTTATTTATAAATGTTTTAAATTAAGTTATATTCTTATTATTTAATATTTCCATTTTATTGAATAATATAAATAATTATTAAATTAAGTTATTAATAAATTTTTTATATTTTATAACTTTTATTTACTGCTGTTTAAATTGAATATTTAATAAAAGTTCAACGAAAAAGTCACTCAAAATTAATATAAAATTATGGTTTAATAACTTTGATGAAAGGAACGATTATATATTTTTAAAGTTTTTTGTTATAATTTATATAATGTATTTTTCCCTATGTGTTTTTACAAGTTTCATTTACATAGACTTTAAAAATAATTGTTACTGCTATGATTCTTAATTTTATTAGCATTTTTTGATTTTGTTGAATGTTTTTTCGTATTTTAAAGAGTTGATAAATTTATTTAATTTAAATTAAATAGGCTACGACTTGTACTTAAAAAATTTTACTTGTTTAAATTTAATGATTATTTAAAATCACTATTACAAAAAATAATCAGCTAAATTCCAGTCGAAATTAAAATAAAAAAATGTGTGTGTATATATATATATATAAACTAAATATAAACGAGCAATAGTTATAAATGACCAAATGTTATATTTTTTATAAAAAAGAATAATAAAGTAAAAAAAAGTAATAAATTACTTTTGTCGAAAATTTTTTACAAACGTTATTATTTTTTATTTATTCTATTAATGCACAAATTTAATTATTTAAATTGACAATAATAATTATAATTAAATATTCGTAAAATATTTAAAAAAATTAATTTTTAAAAGAACAGATTTCCTTAAAATTTATCTAAATAATAATATAAAAAATATTTCAATATAAATGTAAATATCATTGAAAGGAATAGTATGCATTACTTTTATTCATTTAATTAAAATAAAATTAAAAATATATAAACCTAAAAAATAATTCAAACGACTGAGATATTTCCCAGAAATTGATAAATATTTAAAAATTACCTAAGAAGCAAAAACAAAAAAAATACACATTCAAAAATTTCAATTTCTTATGTAAATAAACATTTTTCAATTTAATTTTACGATTTATATCTTTTAATTAAGAAAAGATTTGTAATTACAATTTAGTTTTATTTATAGCGATTCAATTATAAAAAGCAAAAATTGAGTTCTATTGATTTAAAATTGATATACACTGTGTTACATTAAAATAGACGCACCCCGTTTTTTGTGAGTTTGACCACTTCCCATGAACCGATCAAGCTGAAATTTTAACGGTACGTAGCAATTCTGAAAATATTAAGATTCTAAAAAGGAGAAGGCGAAATGATGACGGAAAAAAGATTTACGAATTTTTTTCCAAAAATGGGGTGTTACATTAAAATAGACGCACTTTTTCAGAAGGCTGTAACTTTTCGAGTTTAGCATTAAAAAATCTGAAAAAATTCATTTAAGCTTATTTTTTGTACTGATCAAAAAAGTCATTTGCAACAAATTGATCAGATCACTCCTTTATGGTGATCTGAAAATCATAAAATGGCTTGAAACCGGGGAAATTTTAGAAAAAAAATCTTAGGGGGTTGGAAAAATTTTTTCGTGAAAAACCATTAAGGCCATCTGAAAGAGAAAAATTCTCTACAAAATGGCCTCTGGATGAGGGCTCTACGCCGCGTATCCGCTGAGGCGCGTTTGGTTGAAAATCGATGTCTCAAAAATGAAGGAAAAATGGCTTAAAATTGGTCATTTTTTTGGTTGTTGATATTTAAGCAAACGCGCCTCAGCGGATACGCGGCGTAGAGCCCTCATCCAGAGGCCATTTTGTAGAGAATTTTTCTCTTTCAGATGGCCTTAATGGTTTTTCACGAAAAAATTTTTCCAACCCCCTAAGATTTTTTTTCTAAAATTTCCCCGGTTTCAAGCCATTTTATGATTTTCAGATCACCATAAAGGAGTGATCTGATCAATTTGTTGCAAATGACTTTTTTGATCAGTACAAAAAATAAGCTTAAATGAATTTTTTCAGATTTTTTAATGCTAAACTCGAAAAGTTACAGCCTTCTGAAAAAGTGCGTCTATTTTAATGTAACACCCCATTTTTGGAAAAAAATTCGTAAATCTTTTTTCCGTCATCATTTCGCCTTCTCCTTTTTAGAATCTTAATATTTTCAGAATTGCTACGTACCGTTAAAATTTCAGCTTGATCGGTTCATGGGAAGTGGTCAAACTCACAAAAAACGGGGTGCGTCTATTTTAATGTAACACAGTGTATGTTTAGATTTCAAAAAATATCAGGAATACATTTTATTTCTCTTCTTGCTTTGTTGGTTTCAAAAAATATCGTTGTCCAAAGTCTTTTATCGATTATGAAGTTTTGTTAAGAACGAAGTCTTCATTTATCTCATTTAATTTAATTATTTTTACTTTTTAAATTTTACAACACTCGGGGTAAAAACAATTTTTATATTTAATTCGTACAATGATTTTTTAAAATAATATTTGTTTATAGTTTAAATTGTATGATTTGATTGTTATAATTCATTAATTGGTGCTATTTAAATTAATAATGATTTTTTAAATATGTTTTCCTTTTCCAAATTTTAAGAAGAGGGTTCATTCATATTACTTTTTATTTGCAAAAAATTGTAAATTTTACCTTACAAAAAGTTTACGCCTAAATCTAAATTAAATATTATTATAATTTGAAATTATGTAGTTAATTATTTTATTTCATTTATTTATAAATTATTTTTTAATTTTTTAAGCAATTTATCTTAATATTTTATTAATCCAAATTTATTTTTCATTTTATTTACATGTTAATTAAAATTTTTCAATATTTCCAAAAATTAAAAAATAATTTATAATTTATAAAACAATTTAGCAGAAAATAATATATTTAGCTCGTAAAAAACTTTTTTAATTAAATTAAATATGCTATTATTATTATTCTTATTTTGGTATTATATTTTAATTATTTGGTGCATTGACTTTTAATTTTAAATATCTTATTCTACAACATTTTTTTAGAAGTAAATTTTAATTAATCTTTATACATTCTTATGAAAGAAAAATATAAATCTGATCACATGACAAATGAAGTTAATCCGATTATAAAAATTTTTAGACCATTATTCTTGGTTATCTGACTCGTGAATTGCTAAAGTGTCGAGTGAAGTTCGTGATTCAGCTGGAATTTTTTTTGTATCAATTATAATTTCTTTGCGTAATGAATAATACAATAGTAATTTTTTAATTTTCATAATTATCCATTTATAGCAATAGTTTATATTTTTTATCCGTATTTTAAGTTTTTCTCAGTTTTTTTATCAGTGTATTATTAGAAATAGTGTTAGTAGTTATTGTTTTTAATTATAATTTATCGTTTCTTTATGGAACTTAATAATATTTTATCCTTTTCTTGTCTTATTTTTTGCTAGTATTTTAATATTTTTGCATTTATTTCCTTTCATTGCGTAATAATTTAATTTTTTTTCTACACCTCTCTTCTTTTACATAAATTTTTTTACAAATTGTTGATTAAATTATTTATTAAATTTTATAAACTATCATTTTATTACCTTAAAATTTTATTTTTCAATAATTTTTATATTTTTTCAATTATTATACTACAGTTCCAAAGGTCTATTTATTTTTTGTTGTTAAATTAATGTTTTAGGTTTATGTTTTAACAATATCCGTTTTAAATTTTTTTATGTTAATTTTATATGGATTTATTGTTGAAATAATATTATAATTTCAAAAAAAAATTTTTAATTAATCTTTTAATTAAGATTATTTTTAATTGTTTAATAATTTGTGAAAAAATTTCAAATTTTAGTTAAGAAAAAAAAATGACAAAATGATTTTTAAATTTGTTATTGCATTTTAAAAGTATTTGCATTATTTATGATTAAAACATAGAAAATTCATTAGTTTCTTCTATTTAATTTTTCTTGATGTACTTAAAGTAAAAGTACGTGAATTTTTCGCGACAGTAATTCATTTTATTTTGTTTTATCATATATTCATTCTTAGTTTTTTTGCTTAAAAATAACATATGAGATTTATTACATATAAAATTAAAAATATTATTTAATTTTAATTATTCCATTCACATTTAGATTTCTTTAATTGTTTGATTTATAAAAGTGCTTTGCTTGTAGGTTTTCATTTTTCTTATTTTTTCATTTTAAATTCCTATAGCCATTTAAATAAAAAATTTTATCAATTTATATGAATAATAAAAATTAGGTTTTTTTGTCAGTATATATATTTTAATTAAGTATTCCCTGAGCCGAGTCCCAATTCCCGCCAAATTCAAATTGGTTTCATTTCGTAAAAACTGCCTAATTTTTTCTTTTTAAATCCCTTTTAATTTACTTTATGAAAAATAAAATTATTTCCAACTTTAAATTTTACACCGCAGTAAAAGTTATTTGTTTTATTTTTTTACGATATAGAAAAGGAAGATAAATTACTTAATTTCATTAGAAATATTTGCGAATAAAAGCTTTTTTTGTAATTAGTTTTTTAAAATTAGTGAAATGATATTTTTTGAATTATTATCTTTTTTGCTCTTGTACTATGCCCAATGTTGACAATTTTTTGAGCTCCTTTCTTCAAAACAATTGAGCAAAAAAAGTTTTTTAACTAAAAGTTGCATCCCTAATGATAACAGATAGCAAAGAACTTGAATGAATTTAATGCATACATAAAAATTCAAAGTAATTGAAATTTGCATTTAGATATATAAACAAATTGATTAAGCATATAAATGTATAAAATTCAAAACAAAACGACTTTATTACAGTTTCTGGCCAAATATGTTTTTAGATAAATAATGAAAAAATAAATAAAATTTTAAGAAAATATAAAAAAACATATTCTCATCAGCAAAAAATAACAATAATATATTTTAAAAAGAATGAATTTAAAAAATGTTATTCTATTCGTACAAATTTTATAAAAATATTTAAAAAAATTAAAATAAATGATAATTTCTCTCACAATTATAAATGAATAAAACTAAATAATCATTAGAAATGGGTTTTTAGTGGAAAAAAATCCCAAATAATTAACAAAAAGTGGCAAAACATGCCGAAATAATGACAAAAATAGTGGCGAAAAATGAAAACCTTCATTGGATGTTTTAATGAGCTTAAGTTAATTTAATCAAAAAATTAAAAAAAATAGGCTAACTTTTTCTCTTTTAATATTATGCGCTATTCTATTGCGTTACAAATTACCATTCTATTTGTTTTGTTTTTAAAATTGTGTCATCGAAAAATTTTGTCTTTTTTGCCACTAAAAAGTATCCCTATTAAAGTAAAAAATAATAAAGGAAAAAAAATACAAAATAGAAATTTAAATAACTAATTATATATTGTTATAAATAAAAAAATATTTCATTTAATATATAGAAGAAATATTAAAAAAAACATTTATTTAAATCAATTCAAATATTAATTTAATGAGGTGACCATCGAAGTCCTCAGAAAATAACCGTGAAACGAACATGAATTAACAATTACATTTAAAATTGATTTTAAAATATAACTTATAATTTCAGCATATTAATCGTACAGAATAAAATTTAAAAAACTATTCACTTAAACCTAATAAATGATAAATAAAATAACAACAATAAATTTATTAAAAAGATTTGTATAAATATAATTACAAATAGTTTATGACAATTATTAGTATATATTTGCCAAAGAAATTAGTTTTTTTGGAACATGAATTAATTATATTTTATTAGCGACATACATCAAATCATATATGCAAATTATGTAGTGCATTTTAAATGGGTAATAATAACTATTTGTCAAAATATATAGTTCCAAATGAATAGTTAAATAAGAGATTATATAATATAAATAAAGAAATATTTATTATAATATATAAATGTAACAGATATTTTTATTAAAGATAAACTATTTATTTTTAAAATATTGAAACTTTTTTCTCCGCAATTTCTAAAAACGCTTATACCAAACCCTAAATTTTTGAATCCGATGGTTTTCAAAAAAATCCCCTGTGGTGAAAAGATAGCACTATCACATAAATACTAAACTAAAAAATAAATAAAGGAAAATATAAAGTCAAAATTTAATTAAATAATTATATATATTGTTAAATTGATAGTTAAAGATTAAACTAGTTAAGCCCCGACCCCGAGCCCCCCGACCCGATCCGAGGCGTTTTTTGACCTATTCCCCGACCCGACCCCTGACATGTCGTCCCCCGAGGAGCCCGACCCCCGACTTTTTGCCCCCGACCAAGAATTATTATTTGGGGCAAAATCAGCACAAGGAAATTTAGTCTAAATGAAAAAAATTAAATATATTGAAGAAATATTAAAAAAAACATTTATTTATATCAATTCAAATATTAATTTAATGAGGTGCCATCGAAGTCCTCACAAATCAGACAACGAGGAGCGTCAAGCAAACATGAAATAACAAACTAACAATATCTTATAATTTCAGCATATTATCGTACAGAATAAAATTTAAAAAACTATTCACTTAAACCTAATAAATGATAAATAAAATAACAACAATAAATTTAACAAAAGAATTGTATACAGTATTAATTAATAATAAGGTTAATTACGTTATTAATAAAAATAAATGAAATCTTAAAATAATTAAACAAATTTAAAAAATAAAAGAACATGATTAATAGAAATCATTATCTTACTGAATTTAAAAATAATATTTAATAGTAAATTAAACTTGAATGGATATATTTAAAAAAAAACAATTTAACTTATACTGAATTTTACGCTAAAATAAATGCTTATTAAATTTATTAATACTAAAATGGAAAATATAATAAAAAAATAATAAGTCTATTAAAATTCAATTAAAATAATAAAATAATATCCATTCTTTATATTATTAATAAAAAGAAATAATCAAATTTAATAAAAAAAAAAAGAAAAGAAAAAGATAGCAAAATAAATTTTATGTTTTTTTTATAATTTACGAAAATTATTAATTAAAAATTTAATTATAAATTTTACATATGAAATTATTTTTTTAGAAAAGATTAGTAACAATTGGAAAATGGCGGCAACGAGAAAGCACATTGATATACTCCTAGCCGACCAGACATGAAAATGCAGTTTAAAAACAACGTGCAAAATAAAAAAAATTTTCAAAATATATTTTATAAATTCAACAAATAATAATAAATTTTTTGTCTTACTAAATACTCATTTTTCATCATTTAATTTACAATAATTGAATATATTTATAAATGTAAGTAATTAAATTTTATTAATTTAATTCTTCGATATTAAATTAATTATTTTATAAATATTAGTACTTATAGTAAGTACTGTAAGGCGCCATGGGCTCAACCAATCAGCAGAAGGAGGGATTGCCCCTTCCGATCACTCCCTTCGCCACTGTCTCCTTATAACTTCATTTCAAAAACAATCCGCAGAAAAGTAATGAAATAAAAAAAAATCCCCACCCTTCCCCGTGTCCAATTCCAAAATGGGGGGTACAACATTTTAAACTATAAAGCAAGACAAAGAAATTATTAAGCAATAAAATAACAAAACTGAAAATAAATATTCAAATATTTTTGGTTTTATAAAGAATAAAAATTTATAAAATTGCATCAAAAAAGCAAATAAATTTTACAACAATGTCGCGAAAGTGACGATGGTACGATCGGAAGCCCAATTTTAAATTCCCTTTTTTATGTCTTTTCATCGATCCCCACTGGCCCCTCCTCAATTAAAAATATATAGCAACAAATGATAAACAAGTGAAAAAAAAGCTAGGTTAATATATAAAGCAAAAGTATTTTTATTTTAAACTCACTCAATGCATAAAATATAAATTCTGAATATGATCAATCATGGCGGAAACAAAATGAATATATAATTAAAAAATAATTATTTAAGTTTTATTAAAAATAATTCAATTATTTTTCTATAGATAATCCAGTACAAATACTTGGAATAAACATTTTTCATTATATGTATGAAATAAATCTAAACATGCAAAATAATAATAAGAAATATAGAAGATAACCAGGAAATAAGTTCAAATAAAATAATATATTTTTATTTAACTTATAAATATATTAAAGGTTTTTACGGAAAACAACAATTTTTAAATACAAATTAATGAAAATAATTTCTAAAACAATTTATCTTATTCGTTACATTTATATTTCAAGCAACAAATTATCTATGAAATTTTAAATTAAAAAATTTCTATGTACAATTATGCAATAAGATTGATCAAAAACACAATATTAAATTCTTAGCATAATGTCAGAAGTAAGAAATAGGAAATTTTAATAATTTTATATTCTTATTTAAACAAATTATTGACATGGGAATAAATTTTCATAGAATTTCAATCATATTTATTTCTTGTTAAATAATTATGGTGCAAATAAAATCTAATCAAAAAAATCATTAATATAAATAAACAAAAATTTGATGATTTATGTTCTACAAACATTAAAAAAAATACGAAATAAAAATTTCAAAATATAAACACTTTAATATAAATATTAATATTTCTTCAGTTTATATTGATTGGTCAATTTGAAATTACGTAAAAACTAAACAATTCTGTGAGAAATTATTAAAATTAAATTTTAAGACAAATTTATTCTCTTAGTCCATACAACTATTTATAAAGTTTTATAATATTTTTAAAGAAATAAACGACTTTTCATAAGTGTCTTTATAATTTTAAATTATAATAAATTATTTATTAATGGCAAAAAAGATAAGCCAAAAAACATTTATTATTTATGCATTTAAATATTACTATTTTTATTATTTATTAATTTATTTTATAGCATATGAATTAGTTTTTTTGAATTTTCCAGTATAGAAAATCTAGAATTTAATAATTTTTTATAATTTAATCGTTCGAGAAGAAGATGCCAATAATAATCTCGCCTTCTGCAATTCTTGGCGTGCTTTGCGTAGCTTCTCTCATGTAATAAGACATTAATAATTGTAAATATTAAAATCTTTTTTTAGATTCAATTTGTATAAAGCAAAACAAATCGACATAATATTTTTTTGTTATTTCATATTATTAATTTATTTAAATATAATTCTTTTCGAGCGGAAATTTATATAAAAGCCAAATAAACCGACATAAGATATTTTATGTTTAATGGATTTTTTTTTTACTTAAAATTTCGAGAAATTAATTTTTATTCAGTAATTGTTAAAAAATTTTTAAGTCAAACACTTTTTTCCAGTTGACTTATTCATTTTATTTTTAGGGTATAATGTTTTGCTTTGTTTTGTTTTATTCTTCGCCAAATATTAAAGTTTATCTGCAATTTCTCCTTACATTTTTAATTTGATAGTTAATTCTTTATTAATATAGTGGTATTATTTTTTTAATCAATGTTCACATACTAACTTAGAGTAATTTATTCGATTTAAATATAGATTTTTCAAAAAATTTTAAATTTTTCTTGCATCTAAATCCTCCAAATAACCCGATAATTTCACACTTTCTTCTGCTTTTTATTTTATTAAATTATTATCAAAATTATTATTGAGCACTTACTGCATTTTTCGTAATATTTATTTTTATTAATTGATAATTATATCATTTCCAATTTTATTTTATTTTTTATTGTATAATTTTCTAACTTAATTTATACGTATTCAATTTCTTATTCATTAAATATTGCATATATAATCATTTCGGTTTTTACTTTATATTTGAATTTTTCATTTGTTCATTTTAATTTAATGTCACGCCAATTCCCTATTTCCACACGTAAATGCATGTTGATTTTTATTTGTGTTTGAATTTTGTGAACTTTGTACTTTTTATATAATTTGAAATGATTCAACGCGTTCTCAAAATATGAATGATTATATATAATTATTGTGTTTTATTTTTTCATTTACTGCTATTGTACAAATATTTTTATTGATTTAGAAATCTTATGATTAATTCTGACATAATAAATATCTTGTCCCTTTCAGTTATTCTTCCATATTACCTTTTATGAATATTTAAAAAAAATGTTTTTATTTTCAAAAAATAATATTATCATTAATTATAAAGTAAAACCTTTCAAATTAACAAAATAAAAAAATAATTAAAATATTTTTGGAAAGTTTGATCCTAAAATCAGAAAAGTGATGGTTTTATTTAATTTTTTCTTTATTTTATATTTTACAATTAATTACTGAATTTATTTATTTTTAAATTATTTTTAGCTGCTAGAATCATGGCTTCCCGCTCCATCATCGCTTCAATTGTGCAATTTTTCACTTTTTAATAATAATTTGTTTATTTGATTCAAAAAATATTTTTTACAATTTAGGTACACACTTTAATGTTTTTTAATATTTTTTGGTAAAAAATTGAACTTTTGGGCCGTTTTTTTTAAATCTCCTTTTAAAATTTTTTTTTGCATTAATTAGTATAATATTTAGTATTTCAATTAGCAAAAATTTTTTTCTTTTTTTATTAAATTATTTATTGACACAATAGAGTAATTCAATGTTTTTTAATTAATTAATTATAAAAAACAATTTCTATTAAGGCAAGGATGATTTAATTTTATTTATGAATTTAATTTTATAAAATATCTATGTAAATTTTGTAATTTCTTTAATATAATTTTATATTTATTCGAAAACGTTCAATCAATTTATCATAAATTGTGCTTTTTACAGGAATAAATTAATTTCAAAAATTAACAAAAAAATCGATTTCTAATTTATTTATAAATAATGAAATATTTAATCCAATATCGTTTTTTGAGTAGCATTTCAATCAAATATTCAATTTTAAATAAAAAATAATTGCATATATATATACAATTTAATTAACCAAATGCCTAGAACTTGTGTTGTGTTTCCATGACGAGGATAAATTTAAAATTTTGACTATTACGAAGGTTCATAAATTTGAAAAACTTTTCGAATTAAAAAAACAATTTAATAAATCTGTATTAAAATAATTTATTAATTTAAAAAAATATTATTAATATTAACAAATTGTGAATTACAATAATTTTTAAAAAAATGCATTTTTATTAATGAAAAAACAAATATTCTAATAATAATAATAATAATAATTTTTATAACAAATTAAACATATTTTTAATATTTCATAATTGGTACTTTATTTTTTCTATTAATGAATAATTATAATGTTTTAATTTGATGTTTTCAATACGACGGGCTAATTTGAATAATTTAAAAAATATAAAAAAATTTTAATACTATTTAAATTTGTAATTATTTAATAAATATATTGTTTCTTTATTTTAAAATTATTATGTTTTTTTTTAATTATCACAACGACGCACCAAATGACTATGGAATTCTGTAAAAATTAATTATTTTTTTAAATTTGATATTATTTTTATTGCTTTCCTTAAATTGCTAGTCAAATGCTGCAAAATTTCTTAGTGAAATTGCAATAATTTATATCGAATATTATTTAGGTATTTTCATTTATGTTTAAACATTTTTTCATTTCCATTTATTCTGTCGTTTTTTTGGACACTCAATGAGTTTTTGAGAAGTTTTTCTCGATTATTTTTTTTGTTTTATTTTAATATTAAATCTTATTTTTATAATTATTTAGCTGATGTATTATTTTTATATAATCATTTATATGTATTTTAATTAACAAAATAGTATTATAATATATTTATTTGTTTCTTATTTTTTTAAATTTTTTTTAAATATTGATTTCTTTTCTTTTTTCCATTTAAATTTATATAAAAAAATTTTTTACTGAATATTTATCTTATCTTATTTTTGTATGAAATAATATTATTACACCATATGCCTTTCTAAATTAAAAGAATATTTTTATTATTTCGTATTGTATTAAATAATAATAAATTTTGCGTGTGCAAATAAGCAAATAGAATTTATTTATTTAGATTGTTATTTTTGTTTGTTTATTATGGTTTTAGAAAGTTTTACTTAATCATTTGATAATACATGATAAAATTAATTATCACACACAATGAATTTATTTTTATTAATTATATTTTTTACGACAATATTTTATTGTTTTTTCTTTTTTTTTCTGAGTAATTTTTTAGGGCCTTTTAAAATTTTTAATATAAATAATAAAAATAATCTCAAAAGAATATTAATTTATTCATTTACCAAAGTAATCTAACAAATTAACGAGGAAATGGGGAGATAAATCTCTAATTCTAAAAAGGTATACAAATAATATTATATAATTTCAATATTTTATTATTTAAATAATTATTGTTTATTTTCTAAATTATTTTTATTGCTCATTTGTTAGCAAAGATGGACGAAATTGCTTCCATTTTACCATATTAAATTTGCCGTACTATAAAATTGCCGAAAAACATGCTAAGCTTTTATTTTAATTTTAAATTTTTTTCAAATAACTTCATGAAATTATTTTTTTAGTCTAAATTATATTTTATAAAGATTGATTATTTATTTATTTTGGACATTTTTTAATGATTAAAATATTTTTATGAGTATATAATATCAAATAAATGAAAATGACTAGTGCCATTTTCCAGCGCTTTCTATATTAATGAATATATTTTTTATGGGGGGCGAAAGTTTGGGCACCGGGAAGTTTGGGCACCAGAAATTTGGGCACCGGGAAGTTTGGGCATAAGGATTTAAAAAATAAAAATATTTTTATTTGTCTATAAATTGCAACCATCTAATTAAAAGCATAGAAAATTTAATAAAGTTAGGAATAGAAAGTTTTTATCGAATATTTACTCGATTAAGCATGCTTATTTAGCTAGACTCATTACCATTCATTCTACTTCAACGTATACATGTGTATTTTTATATACTTTATACAATTACAAGACTCTGTCTGTTCAAGACTAAATTTTTTAATTTAAATAGAATTATGTATACGGGTTCTTGATATTTGAGCCCAACTAAGCCGCGTATTCAGGTCTAAGTCCAAAGAAACTAGTACACTTTAACTATACCTTTAAAAAACCGTACGAATTGACTAATTAATACATAAGATGCCAGTTTCCCATACATAATTTTTTTATTTTTCAAGAACATAGAAATTTTTAAGCACAACGGTTGTTAAAATTACTAAATTATAATGATTTATATATAACATTTTATATATTGTTTTGTTTTATTTTTTTAAATCCCTCCCTCTGGTGCTCAAACTTCCCGGTGCCCAAATTTCTGGTGCCCAAACTTCATGTCGCCATATTTTTTAGTGGTATGAATTCCTTTATTTTTTCTCTATAAATTTGAAGTTTTTTTTTGTTCACTGTTTATCAAAGGAAAAAAATTTTATAAAAAACATCAATTTGAAAATGATTTTAACAAAAATATTTAAAATTAAATGAACAAAAAATTATATTATTATTAGGAATCCGCAGTTCATAAGTATAAATAAATGTCTTTTAATGAAACTGCATTTATTTTTATTTAGAATCCTTTATTAATCTTAGCCATATCCTTAGTTTATTTCAGCATTTTTTATTAATAATTTTTAATATAATTTATTAATTAATTGCTTTTGGTTCCTTTGAAATTTACATTAACATTTTAAAATAAATCCATTTATATTTCCAATTTAAAGATTCAGGATGTTCTCGTTTATCTTTGTTGGCATATCTGTTAATTATTTTAAAGCATTTTAAAATAGTTAAATTTTTTATACAATAATTAAATACTTACTATATTTTTTTGTTAAAACACTTTTTCATAAAGAATCTTTCGCCATTTCCTGAGTGCCCCGTGTTATTTAAATAAATAAATTTGTAACAGTTGATAAAGAAAGATAAGCTGTACTTGTTTCATCTCTGTTTTACCTTATTTTTGTTTTTTATCAAAAAATTTTTAAACCAATTATTAATTTCTTATTCATTAAATAATTTATATTAAACCTTTTTTGTATAATTTAATAATAATGAATATTTTTTAAAGTTTCATTTTAAAATAATTGATTTTTTCCAGAAATTAAAATTGAGTAAAATTAATATTCTAATAGAGATAGCTGGAGCCATTGAAGCTACTATTAAATATTAATTTGATTAAATTGAGCCAGGTTAATAATTTAATGTGTAACATTTTTTTAAATAATTAAAAAGAAATATTAATAAATATATAAAATATTAATAAATATAAAAAAACATATTTTGTTTAAGTATTTCAACCACTAAATATTAAGTACTGGTATAGTCTAAATGAAGAAGAAATAATTAGTAGAGTCGCGCTTTTTAGTGAAAAACTTTTTTTTTTTTGCTAAATTGATTTGGAGAAAGGAGCTAAAAAACGCATTTCTGCATTAAAAATTTTGAATTCAAATTAACCTACATTTTTTGTTGTGAAAGTTTTTCGGTGTGTAGGCCCCCACAGTCCAAGAAAAAAATATGGGTTGGCACCCCTAATAAGAAATGATATTAAGTCATGAATAAATGTCCTGTATTTTTATGTAGTTTTTAATTGATGTAAGGATGTTATTTTGGAGGTCATAAAATACTCAAAATTAAAATAAATGTCCCACGAAATTCAAAAGAAATTAAAGAAAACTGTGAGGACGAGGTAAGCTTAAAATGAAAGAATAAATATTCATAAAACTTTGAATTACCTTAAAAATTTCGTTAAAGATTATAACTAAAATAGATGAAACCAAATCAATATTAGGCTAAGAATTTAAAGAAAACATTTAAAAAAATCGAAAATACTAACAAATAAAATAGCTAATAACACACCACACTTATTTAAGACAAGATAGAATTTTATTAAAAGCAGACAATAAAAATAAATAATATCTCTTTATGAACCTATAAATTATTTAGTAAAATTTTAATGTTTTATTATTTTAACTAATTAATGAAGTCAACCAACTAAAAAACGTAATTTATACTATCGGTCATATGAATAAAATATAAAATTTTATGAAATATTTTATGTACTGCAATATCAATCACCTAATAAACACCTAATTAGTGTAACAATAAAAAATTTTTATGGTGCAGTTAAATATTTTTGTTGTTATCAATTGTTTGTTTTATAAAAACCATAAGAAAATAACTCAAAAAAGATTCTAATGATATTCAAAATAAATTATTTATTTATAAGTCATAAAAAAGTCTCTTCAGGAGACTAAAAATAAGCCTAATAAATTAACCATAAGCATGTCATTTTGGAGGACATAAAATACTCAAATTAAAAGAAATTTCCCACTAAATTATAAAGAGATGAAAGAAAATTGAGAGGACGAGGTAAGATTAAAATAAAATAATAAATATTTATAAAATAAAAATTACTTTCATTTAAATCTTTCAAATGAAAATGCATTTTAATATTCAGTTTTTATTATTTGGGTTTAATAATAAGTCTAAAAATTTAAAATTAGATTAGTTGTAAATTTATTGCTTTACATTAAATCAATTTTCTTTCTACCATTAATTTATATTTTTTACAAATAGTTTAATTTGCTTATAAATGCATACGTTTATTGCTGCACCATTTTAATTAAAAGATGATTATACTTACAAATTGTATTCATTTCATTAAAATGTATTATTGTATATTTGATTAATATTTACTTTTTGAAAAAATTGATTTTTTAATATAATAATATAATCCTAATAAATATTTTTTGCATTTTTATTTCCGATCCTATTTGTCTAATCTTAAATTTTCTTTTATAGTCAAGAATGTTCGTTTTATGCGATAGTTACATGTACTCAAGGTTTTCTGGGTAGCTAATCACGAATATGGCATTTATTTCGACCCTTTTTGAATCCCGGATCCGAATTCGAAAATAAAATTCAAAATTTAAATTTTTAAAATTCTCACTTTGTTCATAAATTGACCAAAATAAGGCAAATTTAGTCAAAAATCATTGCACATCAAAACATGGTCATTCAGCACAGAAACGAACATAAAAGTTTTTTCAAAATTTTGAATTTTCGACTTTTGCTTCGAGTTCGGGACCGTAATTCAAAAATATCCGATTTGTGATCAGCTACGCCGAAAACCCTTGAGTACATGGCACTATCATTAAAACGAGCATTCTTGCCCCTTTTTTATGGGACCAATGATCCCGACTTTTACCAAAATAATACATATTTATTCATTTTGACTTTTAAATTAGCATTTTATAATATTCTTTGTAGTAGTTTTTCGGGAATAGGGTAGATAAATGAGCATACACATAAAATTAAGGGTTTATGAAAGCTAAATTCAACTTTTAAATTTTTAGATTAATATTAAAATGAGAGATATTTTTGAGAATTTTTTCATTGAAACATTTTGATTTAGAGAAAAGTTTTCTTCTCAAAACCAGTGAGCCCATCCAGACTTTTTAAATAAATTGAGTTCAAATTTTTTTGATTGGATAAATTTCATGATTTATTCCAAAAATTTCAATGGAAACTTTTGAAATTGATTCGAAAATACTTTTAAATTTTTCACTAAAAATTTCGTTTTTTATTTTGTTATTTGTCCAATAAGAAATGAAAAATTTTCTCAAAATTCATCTCCAAAATTTAATTATTTTTTTTTTCATTTGAATTTTTTATTTTCAAAATTATATATCACAATACTAATTTGGATTAATTTTTTTCCTTTTTTAATAGTTGCTAGTATATATAATTTGCTGCTCAAATATTTATGGTGTGTAGCAAGTATTTAAAAATTTATGATTTTAATAAGTTAAATTAATTCTGATTATTATTTATTTTTATTAGAAATGTAATAAAAATTTATAACCAATACTCTCGCACATCCTTAAATAAAAATATTGAAAAAAATCTTAACAATAATATTTTTATAAATTAATATGCATGTATATGAATTTATGATTAATAGTTTTATTACATACCTGTTTGATTTATTGAATTTTTCTTTCATAATTTTCTCAAGATAATTTCCATATCAATTTTTACTGCAAATTTCTCAATCTTGCTGAATTATTTTACTATAACATTTATTATTTTATAAAATAAAAATAATTTTTTTTTTTTGAACAGAAAATTTTTCTACTTTTCTTCTTGCAATTTGGCAACTTTTAACACTAATTAATGGATTTTAGAGTGATAACTTCAAGACTTGCATTATTATACAATTTTTTTATATAATTTAAAATTAGTGCTTCTATTTTTACTTTTCGTCGGCCGTTCATTTAAATTATTATACTTTATATAGCCTATAAGTTTTTTTAAATTATTTTATAAATTATTACTAATTGAATTTTTTATTTCTGCTAAAATTTTGTGACTTAATTTCATTTTGATACATAATATTTATTAATTTTTACCCAAAAAAACTTTTAACACAACTTTAAAATTTTTGGAACTCTGGCGGTGCCGATAGGCGTTTTTTCAATAAAAATAAAATATTACTTAATGCGCACAAGGTTTTATGAAACATAAAACTGGCATTATTATTTTTCTTGATTTTTATTCAACATTTTAAAAATTCCAATTACAAAAGAAATTAACCCAAAAAGATATAGTAACACGAAAATATGAATGTATTAAGAATGAATTAATAGTAAAATTCTAAATAAATTAATATACGTAAATAAATTATTTAAAAAAAAATTTAAAACGATTTAATTATTATTTTCTTTTAACGTAATAAACTTTAATTATTTTATTTTTTCTCTTAATGTTTAGTTGGTTTCATAATTTCTTTTTCAGTTTTGTATTAAGTTTTTCTGTTAACATAAGATTAATAAGTGGATATATTTTTCTAATTTAGTTGTTTGGATTTTGTTAAATTTTGTTTATTTTTATAAATAATAAATAAATTATAAATTCGTATAAAAAATAAATGATTTTACTACAAAAATAATTTTTATTTTGGTTCTTTTCACTTTTTTATTTTCTTTATTAATTTCTCATTAATAAATTTTTTTTTTTAATTTATATAATAATTAATTGACATTGGTAATGTCAGATTTTAATTATTTATTTTTCATGATGACGTGCTGCGAAAGTGTTTACGAGTGTTAGCTGTGTTTCTATATAATAAATGATTTTTTATTTTAAATATTTTTTACACAAATTAAAAAATTAATAACAAAATTTATTTAAATAAACGGAATTATGATTAAAATTTTGGCAATTTGGGTCATAAAATTAATTAAACTTCAAAATTATTTTGATTTAAACATCTTAATAGGTTGCCTAAAATGGTAAAAGGAAAAACAAATTTATTTGCTACTGTTTTCGTCGTTTCCTTAAACATATAACTACAACTTTTTCTATTTTTGTTTTGAATTAAATAAGGAATTTATACAAAATCTGTCAAAAAATTAGGATAAATTTTCATGAATTTAGTCAGTGGCTCTCTTGGAACCGCTAATGAGCATAGAAACACGATTAACAATCAGTTGCAAAATAAAGCTATAATTTAATTATTAACCAGATCCAAACGCAATTTTATTATTTAAAGATTTTGGCAATTTTTTTGAAAATTTTGCACATTTTAATAAAGTATTTTCTTATATTTCCAAAAAATTTCTTTTCGGCCCATATCGACACCGCCGGACTGTATCATATTTTTTGAATTTTGACCAAAAAAAGGCAAAAATTACTGATATAAAATTTAATATTTCCATTTTTTTCCTATAATTTGGATTCATTTTTAAAACGGATTTAAAACTTTTTATAAATATTTAAAAAATAAATTAAACAGGCCAATGCTTTTATTGATAAAAAATAATAGGAAAATTCAATAATATTGATTCTTAAAACCTATCAGAAATAAATTTGTGCAAATTTATCATTAAGAAGAAATTCAAGAATACTTCACAAAAATTAGATCTTCACAAAAAATGGACGAATGCATTAAAATATGAATTAAAATATTTTAAAGTTCCTTAAACAAATTAAGGATGAAAAAAGAATTATAAATAATAATCAGTAAATAAATTGAATAAATTAAAAATTTGTTTTTCTACTAATTTTTGTATTTGACTATATATGAAATATTTAAAAAAGTATTTTCAAAAATTGGCTCTAAATATGAAATTATAAAATATTTTAATATAATTTTATCTTTGCTACGAAATACAACGAAAATATAAACACGGCGATATGATATTAAAAGAAAAAAAGAGATGAAAGATCGAATAATGAAAATTATCAAAAAGAAAGAAAATAGTAAATTAAAAGAACTTTGTTAAGAGAAAAACAGAGCATAAAAAAAAGAAAAAAATATTAAGAAACAAATATCTTTGTAAAAATTAAATTTTTTATATTTTTAATTGTTAATGACAAATTCTAAAAAAATAAACAAACAAGATGAACAAAAAATGACATATCAGAAACAAAATTCTAATTATTATTATAATTAAAAATTTTTATCCTAAATATACATGACAAATAATATTGAATATTATAACTAAAAAATATTATTAAAATATATTAAATTTAAAAATAATAATTATGAGAGAAAATTATTACGGAGAACCGCAAGAATACAAAAAAAAACTGAGAGAAAGACATTATTTAAACCTTATAAAATATATACTAAACAATACAAAAAAATATATATAATAAAATTTATAATAGCATTTTAAAATCATTTTCTAATCAAAATAAACAACAAAAATTACAGTATATACTTAATACCTTCAGGCAGATCATTTCAAATAAATGTAACCTATCTTGGGTCTCTTGATTGGTCTAAATCATTCAAAAATGTATATAAATTAAAATAACAAATCGATAATTCATATTTAAAAAAATTTGGAAAAATTTAAAATAAACGAATAATAATAAAAATAAATTTATAAAAATATTAATATCCAAAAAAATTAAAGTAACATCTACAAAACTTCAAAAAATATAAACAAATTATTTTTAATTTAACAATTTTTTAGTAGAATTATTAATTATAAAAATAATCAGATATAGTTATAAAAAAAAATAATTCTACTCGGATTCGCATACTTATCATAAATTATTACCTGTTGTACCGGCACAGTCGGTATGCCGGGCGTTACTAAAAAAAACCATCAAATGGAAAATTTTTGACAGAAAATATTCAAAACTTCGCTCAGATTAAATCAATTTTTGTGGAAATATGTTCGCCTAGTTGTTTTTTAAGTATTTATTTAATTAAATTTTTACATATTTTATAAATAATTTAAAAAATTAAATTTAATTGAAAATAATTTATTGACAAAAATCTTAGAAAAAGTGAGATAATTTATTTTTGTACATCGCCCAAATTTGCACTTTTTGCCCAGGCTTATTTTAAGCATAATATTATATGTAAAAATGAAATATATATAAACTATCAATTATATATTAAATTTAATGGTTAGCTTTTTTTCATTATTTTTAAATATTTCAAATTAAAAATTTGCCTAAAAAAATGAAAAAGCACCACTCAGAAACGGCCCCAAAATTTTCAGAAAAAAACACCCCTAAGAATCGACACAAAATTTTCAACAGCAGTAACAAAGTAGAATCATTGTGAGTGAGCATGAGTAAAAAAGAAAAATAAATAAAAATAATATTAAACTTATATTAAATTTAAAATAATTATGAAGCAAATATGCTCCGTTCCAAAATTATAAACTCAAGAATTTTTTTGTCACTTCATCTATTTCCCGTGGACGAATCGAGCTTAAATTTTTACCAAGCATACCTCCCCCATAAATATTAAGAGCCACACAAAAAAATCGGAAAGGGTAGAAGAAAAAATTTTTTTATGAATTTTTTTCCGAAAATGTCCCAAAATTAGGCGTTCCAAAAGTATAAACTCAAAACTTTGAAGACATGTAACTTTTTCTATAGTGTAAGAAAAAATCTGAAAAAATTCATGTTAGCATAACTTTTCATGCTGATCAAAAAAGTTAACAGCACCAAAGTGATCAGAGCACTCATTCAGGGTGATCTGAAAACCTCAAAATGGCTTGAAATCGGGAAATTTTCAGAAAAAAATTCCTAGGGGGTTGGAAAAAAATTTACGTCAAAAGCGAATATGGCGGACAGAAAGAAAACATAATTGGCTACAAAATGCAAAAAACCGCATGTCGCTATGACTTCTGAGCTCTGAGAATTTACATGTTTAATTTCGAACAGCAAAAAAGTACTGTAATTCTTAAGAAAACAGTGCATTTTACAGTAGTTTTGATCACTTCGATATTAATCGTCCGGAGTCTGAGCGTACAGAAGTCGTAGAGACATGCGGTTTTTTGCATTTTGTAACCAATTATGTTCTCTTTCTGTCCGCCATATTCGTTTTTGACGTAAATTTTTTTCCAGCACCCTAGGAATTTTTTTCTGAAAATTTCCCGGTTTCAAGCCATTTTACGGTTTTCAGATCACCCTGAAGGAGTGCTCTGATCACTTTGGTGCTGTTAACTTTTTTGATCAGCATGAAAAGTTATGCTAACATGAATTTTTTCATATTTTTTCTTATCCTATAGAAAAAGTTACTTGTTTTCAAAGTTTTGAGTTTATAATTTTGGAACGCCTAATTTGGGGACATTTTCGAAAAAAAATTCATAAAAAAAATTTTTCTTCTACACTTTCTGATTTTTTTGTGTGGCTCTTAATATTTATGGGGGAGGTATGCTTGGTAAAAATTTAAGCTCGATTCGTCCACGGGAAATAGATGAAGTGACAAAAAAAATTCTTGAGTTTATAATTTTGGAACGGAGCATATAAATACAATTATTACATATTTTATACATATAAATTTAAAGCAAATGATAATTTCTTTCGGACATTTGGAAAATAAATTTAAAAAAAACTATATTTACAATAAAGGATTTAAAAAGTCAAAATAAATGATGAAAATATATTAAACTACAAAGCAAACAAATATATATAATTCATAAATGATCAAATAAAATTAATCCGATAAAAAATTATAAATTTAATCATCCGTAGTACTCTTATTTGTAGCGGAGATGTTAGAAATGAAAAAACAAAAAAAAGTTAATAATTAAACTTTTCACATTAATTTGTAAGTGAACTGAATTAAATAATGATTATTACAAATGATAAAAATTAAAAAAATTTTTTAAATGAAATGATGATTTCTCTACATTTTCGCAAGTAAATTGAAAAAAGTAAACATATTCATTTTTATAAAAGATATAAAAAATTGTCATAAAGTAAAAGATGCATTTTTTCAACCCACAGACCGGAAACACTCGTGCCTTTTCATGAGTTAAAAGAGCAAAAAAAATTTAAAAAAAATAATAATTAAATTTTTTGCAATAATTTAATAAGTGAAATGAAGTAAATAGGTAAATAATAATTAATTAATATAATTTTTAAAAATTAAAAAAAGTTAAATGAACTGATAATTTTCTCTCGACATTTTCGCAAGTAAATTAAATACCAAATTTTTACAAAAGATTTAAAAAATTGTTATAAAGTAATAAGGATGCAATTCACTCTAACATTCATTTAATGGATGTGAAAAAAGCATAAATAAGATTACGTATAATTTTAAATTACACAAATTTATATACCTTTCAACGACTGAAAACAAAGGAGTCGTCTCTTGAGAATAAAAGATTAAAAACAGATAAAAATAATAATTTAACTTATTTTAAATTTTTATAAATAATGTAACATATAAATATTAATTAAATTAACTTTTTATTGTTTATTTTTTAATGAATAAATCATAAATATATCTAAATACCAAATAAAAGAGAATTTAACATTAAATTATATTTTAACATTAGGAATAGATAATTAAAAAGTTTAAAAAATAAGGACAAAAAAAATTTAAAAACGAAACAAAATATATAACATAAATGAAAGTTTAAACTTTACAATTGTTAAATTACATTTGATGAAAAAATAATGTAAATATATCATAATATTTTCAAAAAAATTCATATCACCAAAACAGAATAGCACAACGACGAATTTTTTGTGTGATTTAACTAATGGACAAAAAATAACAAAACATTTAATAAATTGAATTCGTCATTTTCTGTCGCCGTACCTTTGTCTATAGTTTACGCGGGTGTCAAGGAAAAGACCGGCGAAGAAATGGGCCAACTGCTGGCAAAGGGTGGCAATTCATATTAAAAGTCACCAATTCTTCAAAAAAGTTAACCCAATTTTTTAGACCAAATCTGAAATAAAAAAAATTTGGATTTTTGATTTTTCTTTCGAAATTGGTTTAGGAATTTTTTTTAATTGTCCCCCTCCAATGCCAAAAATTATCTATTAATTAAGAATTGACTTTGAAAACACTAAACAAGGGCTAAGGTTTCCAAATTTTTAAATTTTTATTATATGCTAAAACAAAATTATAGTTTTATATAATAAATTTTTTTCCAAAAGTTATTACAAAAAGTTAAAATTTTTCGATTTTAAACGTGTATTTTTGAAAAAATTCCCTCCTTGGGAGTCCATAAAATATTAATTAGGTTGAATTTGGCGGAATTTAAAGAAACGCACTAGCAAGAATTAACTTCACGTCTATAAAGTAAAACAATTTATTAAATAAAAATATAAATAAAATATGCAACCTAAGTTCGAGTACCAATTTTTTATAATTTGGAAAATTGTAATAAAAATCAAAAGAAATTCTCGAAAAATTTTCACAAATGCATGAAAAATTATAATTACATTTTCTTTTTAATTTTTATTAAAATTTTTTGTAATTTATTTTTTTATATAATTTAAAACCGAATTTTTAATAAAATAATCTATTAAATATTTTTTATTCAGGAAAAAATAAATAAAATGGTCAATAAAAGATGTTATTGAATATAGAAAATAATTACTTTACATAACAAATGAAAATTAAATAAGATAATGTAATTAAAAAAAATCTGACTAACATTTAATTAAAATTACTTTGCTAAAAAATTTAAAAATAAGCACCAAAAATACAGAAATATTAGCATATTTCAAACTAAAATGACTAATATTTGGACTAATATATTAATATAAAAAATGCAGCTGACTGCAGAATTGGTTGGACACTACGGTACGAGACATGAAATTAATAATAAAATAGATTTAGATAAAGAACATTATATAATTATATAAAAAAGCATAGTATTAATCCTATTTTGTCCACAAATGGATTATTATTATTATTTTGCATTATATATTCAAACATAATTCAAAATTTATAAAAATAACAAAATATAAATTTTCAAACATTTATTAATCTACTTTCAACAATTTTAAACAGAATCAGAAAAAAAAAAATTAAATTTTAAGATAAAAGTTTTTTTAATTTTATGAAGCAATATTAGTTTGAAGTTAAGCAAGTTAGGCATGTGAAAAATGCAAAAGTAATTTAAATATTTAATAAATTAATTATTATAAATTTCAAAATTCTTTTATCATTGATATTATTGAATTCAGATTAAGTTTAATTTTTCGCCAAATATTTTAATTTAATATAAAAACAAAAGTAAAGTAAAATTAAAATAAATCAATATTATTTAAACAATAAATTCAAAATTTTTTTATTCAACTAAATGAAAACTATTCCTTTTTTTGTTTTAATTTAACTAGATTGATCATCGTTGATTTCAATATTTTTGAATTTGCTTATTATTTTTATTCGTTCAAAATGATGATATTATTTTTAAGTGGATTTTACTTAAAATAAATCTAATTATTTAATTTTATTCTTTTGGTGTATTTAAAGGATGTTAAGATAGTCCGTTTGTATGTATTAAAATAAATTTATATTAATAATTGGTTAGTGAATAATTTTCATTTATTATTTTCTGTTGAAAGATTAAAAATTTTTTTTATTAAATTGTTTATTTTTATTCTTCTTCCTCCATTAACAAATTAGCTCTTAAATTGGTTTTGAGCTATGTACGAGAACATGAGATGAAAAGAAAGACCGAAAATTTTCTCACTGAAATTATTAAAAATAAAAAAATAAAAATAAACGACATTAATGCTAAATATTTCTTTGCTTTATGAGTTTATCATATTTTTACTATTTATGAATGAATTCAGTAAATCCAAAATTTTTTTTTTTGCATAAATCAGTTTTTACCATTATTTTTATTATTTGTATAGGAAGAATTAATAGATATTAATTAATGTGATTTAAAATATTTAATATATTCATGTATTTAGATTGATTTAGTCAACTAAAAAATTATTTACTAAAATAATTATCTTTATTCTATTATTTATTTTTTTCTTATATCAATTATTTTTTTTAATAAATATCCCTTGCTGTTTGCCGTAGTTCTGTTCTTAGCCAGCCAGCACTGTGTGGAATATTTTTTTTCAGTATTCAAGTACAATGTAAAATTTAAATGTTTCAATATTAAATTATATATCATTTACATAATTGCATTCTTACATAAAAATTGTATTAAGCAATTGTTAAATTATTCCTCATTTCCTTTTATCTTTTATTATTTTTAAAATTTTAACAATTAATTATGCTATTTGAATTTGCATTATTTTTTAAAATTAAAATATGAATTTAAGAAAATCTCTTTTTCTTTTTTAGGTTTATTTGTATACTCAAGAATTAATGAATCATTTATTTTACCTTCCTTTTTTAAAATATTTTGAATATGAAATGTATAAAAAATTATTTTGCATCATGCATTGGATTAATAATTTAATGAATAATTTGCAAAATATAATTTTTTAAAATTTTGATTTAAATATAAGATAAACGCATCAATTATTATATATATTTAGTATTTTATTTTTATTCATTTATTTTCCTTTAAGTCGTTTAATTTTAATTGATAATTAAAATAATAAATAATTTTACTAAAATAATAAGAATTTTCGGCTATATAAAAATGTTTACTATATAATATTTCATTAATTTAAAAATAATAATTATTCATTTAATTTTGTTGTGTTTTCATCCTGTTGTCACAATACTTGACTAAGTGCTAATATTTGTTCTTTTTTTTTTGTTAATATGTAAGAATTTTTTTGTGATAAATACTTTCTATTTTTTGGTTCCAAAATGTTGTCATCACTATTAATCTTATCATACGAATGTATAAAATCTTTTTTCATTATATTTTTTAATTATTCTTTAATTACGATATGATTTTTTTTATTGATAATTTTTTTATATAATAATTTCTAATGCATTTATTTATTGCGATATAAAATAAGAGTTGTTAAAGTGATCAAGTGTATTTCGGAACTTATTAAACATTAACGCTTTTTTATGATTTTTGATAAATAAAATATTTTTGAAACATTGGGCTTAAAAAGTTAAAAAAGGTTATAACTTTATTAATTAAATTAAAAATTATTTATATTTATATATTCGGTTTATGATACTTCATATTTTTTTTGTTAATATTTTTAAATTTTTAACTTTGTACTTTTGTTAATGGCGCGACATTTGAGGAATTTAATGAAAATTTTTTAAAATATTATAAAAATTATGTAATAAGCTCAAAATTCGGCAAATTTAAATCTGCTTTTTCTCACAAAATCTCAAAAAACGATAGATGAAACAATAAATAAAATTCATTTCTCAATTTGGTGACCTATTTCTTTAAATCTGTTAATTGAAAAAAACAGAATTCACTTGAACTTTTTTTTCTGTATTAAAGATTGTTTTTTTAAATTTTAATATGAGAAATTAATTACTCAAATAAAAAATATTTCATCGTATATATCTTTTTCTTAGCACATCCATTTACATAAAATTCTTTAGTAAAAGCTTATTCTCATCAAGAACTTTCGATTTTTTCATTAAAATCCCCAAATGTCGTGATACGTTTCTACTATTTAAAACTTTTTGACGGCAGTTCCATTAACTGCTATAAAGTTTTTATTTATAATTTTACAAATTACTATGTGTTTATTAATTTATTAATTACTTTTCTTCTAAAAACAATTATTATTAATTTTATCACTTTAAATTCATCTCTTGTCGATGTAGAGATTTTGTATCTCATTTTTGGAATTGTCCTATTTATATGGCTACCCGACATTTGAGGACCCGACATTTGAGGACCCGACGTTTGAGGATCCCGACATTTGAGAACACAACTTTTGAGGATCCGACATTTGAGGATATCCCCGACATTTGAGGACTTGACATTTGAGGACCCGACATTTGAGGACCCGACGTTTGAGGATCCCGACATTTGAGAACACAACTTTTGAGGATCCGACATTTGAGGATATCCCCGACATTTGAGGACTTGACATTTGAGGATCCGACATTTGAGGATATCCCCGACTTTTGAGGACCCGACATTTGAGGACATAGACATTTTCAAAAAAATTAAATGGAAATTTTTTTTATATCATTATAAATGAAGAAAATGCATTTTCCAAAGGCAAATGGAAGCAAATTTGGCAAAAAGTCTTCAAGGACAGCCGGATAATTCCAATCTTTCTTCTCCACGTACAGCATGTAGTATCAGGATGCTAAGATTTGAGTTTGAGTTTTTGTAATTATCTAACGCGTTGTATAGAATTTATAAGACGATAATAGGGGATTACAGTATTAAGATTTCATGAAAAAAGCAAGAAAAAAAAGGTTATATTATTTTAAAGAAGTAATTAAAACAATAAAAAAAAACCTTAAATAAATAAATATAATTTAAGTATTTGTAAAACACTATTAAACTCACATTGGGAATTACGAAATTATTTGTATGGAATTTAACTGAAACATAATTTGGCAACAAATACTTAAAAACCGCGTTTAATTTAAACATAAAATAAAATGAAGATAATAATACAGGATTTTAAAAATGCATAAAAAATAAATTCGTTTTATTAATTGGAGAAAATGATAAAAAATAATAAAATGTGAATTTCAATTCAACAAAGCTAAAAAATGTTTTTACAAAATTTAAGTGTATTTAATAATCGGTAAATAGTTAAAAGGGAAATTAAAATTGTTTTTCTTTATTTGCAAATTTACTTTAACTCTCTAATCGTTTTATTATTATTGTTTTTATTTACTAAAGTTAAATGAGTATATAATTTGGGCTTTCTTTTTTATTAGTTACACCTTAATTAATTTACTTAATGATTTATACAATTTATTTATATTAATTATTTTTTGATAATTCTCTTGTTAAATAATTTCCACTAATTTTCTGATTTTAATGCAGAATCTGATGTCTATATTATTTTCAGCATTTTAACGCTTTTTTTTGATTTTCTATTTTAAATTTATATATTCGCAGGTAATTTAGGCAAGAGCTTTGTATTTAAATTATTTTATAGAAAGGTATATTAAAATATTTAATTTTCAATTTTCCATATATTCTTTTTTTATTTTGAATGAATTATAAAATTGCAAATTGTTACATAGTTAAAATACAAATAAAAATTCATGCGTATTTGTGATGCAAAAAGATAACTTTTCTATATCTGCTTGATTTATAATTTAAAATGTATTTTTTGTTGCCAAAATATTTTGATTAATTTGAAATAAATTGAAATAAATTTTTATTACCTGGTTTAATTAATTTATTCACAAATATTTAAATTGTTATTGATTTGTTTATATTGTAGGATTTTGATGTTTTTAAATATTAATAAACAATTTTTTTTTCAAAAAATTTAAAATATTTCATTTTTTTGAATGTAATTTATGTGCTTTTTCGTAGTTTGTACTATAAAAATAAAAATAAACCAAGAGAAATATAAACCATAATTTTAAGTTTGGTTTAATTATGATAAAAAAACAAATCAAGAAATTTATATATTTTTTAACTTTCAAATATTATCTAAGAATTAATTTAAATTTTGATTCTATTGGAGCACTTAAAAAGAACAAATTCTAAGTCATCTTAAAACTATGGCCTTATTGTTAATAGGTTTTGGGAGAATTCAATTTTCGGAAATTTCATTTGGTTAGCTATGAATCAAATTGTAAATATTCGTCTACAAGAAAAAATGATTTATTATTATTTTTATTATTTTTTCAATCACACATTTATATATATACTAATGAATATTTACAATAATATGTAATACAAAAAAATAATATTTGTATTTTCAAGAGACTTTTTAGAAAATAGTAAGGTGTAAATTATAAACAGAAAATTAAGCACGCACTAAACTAATTTAAAGAAGGTTTTAAAAATATATTTGAAAAAATTTAAAACTACCCTACCCGTTGAAACTGGATTCATGACGTTGACAGTATGTTTTTCTTAAACAATCTTTTGTAACCATAACTAAAGGTCATTTATTGTGTTTTGTTCATAACTTGTTAAATAATGTTTAATTGATTTTTACAAATATATAATCTTTTTTGTTAATGTTTTTTATTTATTTATGTTTTTGCTATTTTTACAATTTCTTCTTTCTTTTTTTGCAATATATTATATTTTCAACATTGTCATTAAAATACATGCGAAAGTTAATTTATTTATTTAATTAGATTTGTCAATTGTTATTTTTAATGAATTATTTTGTGATTTAATTTTCAATCCAAATCTAATATATTTATAGTCTCATTGGCAGGATGGTAAATATTTGTTTTATTTCATTCATTATAAACAAAATTTTAATAAAGTATTTGGGTATAAAAAACATAAGCAATAAGGAATTCCGACTAAAAAATTGTATTTAAATAATGTATACATATCTGTGCCGCAATTTTCACACTGCCCTCATTTGTTAGCTTTAAGAAAATTGCGGCGATTTTCCATGCCGAAGAAGCATCTTTAATTACGACATAAAATAAATGGGTATAATTTTAATTTTTATATTTTAATTATTTTAATCTCTTAATAATGTATTTTTTCATTTTTCAAATAATATCATTTAAGAGTATTAAATTACTCAAAAAATTGTTTAAATATAATCAATGTTGTTTTTAATTTTGATGTAGCATTTCATAATAAATATTTGCGTTCATTTAAATAATTGCTTTACTGCATATTTAAATTCTCAACTTTTTTTGGCGCTCGAATTTGAGCTTTATTTATTTAATCACCTCTGAAAATATATTTTTCCTGATGAGATACACACCAACTTGCTTGATTTGATTCACTTCAAATGATAAATCATTTATCATTTTTATTTTGTCCTTAAATCACCGTTATTTTTGTTTGGATTGAAATTTATATTTTGTTAGTTACTATAAATTTTTTAAAAGAATACATTGTATTTAATTAGCTAATTTAAAGGCTCAATTTATTGCCATTTGAATTGCGTAAATGAAATATAATTATCGTTATGTATAAAAAAATTGTTTTTTTTTGACCAATTTGACACGGAAAATTTTATTTATTAAATTCCATATTAAAATAAATGTTACTCGATTTTTTAATACATGTTTGTTTTTTTTAAATATTTATTTTGATCGATAATGCATCCATGATCCAGGGGTGTCATCGCCAAAACCTAAAAACCGGGCGCACGAGTCCAAAAACCGGGCAAAAACCGGGCAAAAATTTTCAAAAACCGGGCAAAAAACCGGGCATATATTTTTAGCCAATAATTCAATGTATAACAACGTAAAAACATTTAAACAACATATTTATCACCACTTTTCACCTGTTTGAGCAAGTTTGGCAATGAAAGAAAATAATTGTGAACATTTAGGCACGAAATTTTTGAATTGAATTTGATTGAAATAAGAGAATTCAACAAAGGTATGCCAATACTATTCCTCTCGTCCGTTTTGATGTTCTTGAGAACAGAAAAGACAGATTCACAAAAGGCATTGGAAGGGAAAATTGATAGAATTGCAGAGACTAGTGATTTGAGCAGGACAAAATTAGGATTTTTGAAAATAGCCGCCCATTTTTCATCCACGTTTTTCCTATTGAACCGGTCGCCCTCGAGCTCCTTCGGTGTTTGTTTCAGCTCAGCTATCTCCCCAAACAAAGCATCCATTTCTTCAGCTGACGAACCACAAAAATGTCTATACGCCTTTCGAACTTTTTCTGATGTTGGCTCAGACTCAAAAATGACCCAATCTCCAATCACTTCATCCGTTTCAGAAAATTGCCGTGACCAGTTGCCCAAATACTCATACGCGTCCTCGTAAAATTGCTGAAAAATCAAAGCTAAAACAAATATTTAATAAAATAAACACCTTAAAGGCGGCTTCTAATTTGTTTTTTTGATAAATCGCGCCATCATTTTCCAATTGTTTCAAAAGTTCACTGGTAGTCCCCCGCTCGGTTTTTTGTGAGAATATTTCTTCCGTTTTGGAGAAGTTACCTGAAATTTAATAATTACAAAAGCACATTCGTTAAAATTCACCCCAAACTCATCACTCGAGATTGAAACGGCTAAATCAGAAATTGCTTCCTCAGCACTTGAAATTTGTTCATCGAAATTTTGAGTTGAAGATGATTGTTGAAATGTAACTTTAGAAATGAAATCAGAAATAGATTTTTGTGACATTCTGCTAAAACTAGTGACTGAACAGTAATGTTTAAATGAATTAATAACTTAACAATGAAAATTAGACTATTAATCTTGGCGAAATGTTTAATAAAAATAAAATAAATGAAAGGAAAACAAGAAAATTGAAAAAATTAGGCAAAACCCCAAAAACCGGGCAAAAAACCGGGCAAATTCAAAAACCGGGCAAAAACCGGGCACAGACCCCCAAAACCGGGCAAATGCCCGGTTTTCCAGGTAAAATGACACCCCTGCCATGATCTCTCATTTGTTTCGATCACAAAAACATTTTAATTTTCATGAATTGATTGTTTCTTGTATACTTTTCAAATTTTGTGTGATAAAAATCTAAATTTATTATTTTTATTTTCTGTATTATTCCTTTTTGTTGGAGGATACGCATATT
Organism: Heterodera schachtii; assembly: GCA_023374025.1. Taxonomy (NCBI): domain Eukaryota; kingdom Metazoa; phylum Nematoda; class Chromadorea; order Rhabditida; family Heteroderidae; genus Heterodera; species Heterodera schachtii. Next base: position 175,125 of record SIJG01000178.1, read on the forward strand.
CAAAAATTTTTCAGAATTTTTATCGATTTTTGTTAAATAATAGCCAATTTTTTTGACATTTCCTCTTTTCCCATTCGCTAGCTTCCCCCTCCTTTTTATGTACCTATGTTAAAAAAACTACATATTATAAAATATATATAAATCGATTACGTTAAAGTCCATAACCTTTTTAAGATTTCATTATTCGTCGCCGAATAGCCATGAATGGCTGAACAAATTCTAATGAACTACAAAGTTAAATGAACAATTAAAAATAAAAAGCATAATATTTCTATTTATTTATTATTGATTAAATACATTTAAACAAAAAACATATGACATTTGAATTAAACGATAGCTATAATAAAACAAAAAAATCAATTTATTCTTATAATTCGATTGTATATTTTTTGATTTAAAATTTTTTAAAGTTGTTTTTTTTTTGTTTTTCAAAGAAAGGAATCTGGTGATAAACGAAATTTTAACATTTTTGCAATATTTATCTAAGTTGTGAAAAAAAATTCGTTTTTAAATATTGCATGCTTATAATTTCTTTTTGTTTTTTTTCTTTATATATATTTGATATCTCTTTTTAGCGATTTTATTTAATCATTCATTAATGTCATCATTGTTTTCAGAAGCAAGCAAATTAGTCTAAATTATTTATGTTCAAGACGTTGTCGATCTTCTAATTTTCGGACACTTTTTGTCAATAAGCATTTTTTATTTATAGAATGTTATACTGGTCATAAACATATAAATATTCAATTTATGATTTAACTTGTTAACTTAAATAAGTTTCTATGACAGTATCTAGAAATTTTTTAATTAACTCGTCTCCGAAAATGCAATAGACGTAAATCTGGCGTGAACTTATCCGCTGACGTTTTGACTGACGCACTACCTCTGCACCATTAGACACTTGTAAAGTTGAGGAACAATTGTTCTTTTCTTTAATTATAAAAAAGTTAAAACTTTGGCACGGCATAACTCGGCACTCATACTCATTCAGCAAAAAATAAAAACAGTTTTCTTAAGAACCCATGGGTGCTCTATCCACCCACCAAATTTCATTCGGAAATCCCACGGACACCCGGGGACCTTCCTTTGTGAGACATTTATAATTTCAATATTATTTTAAATATTCTTATTGATATAAATTTTTTAAAGATATTATTTTTGAACTTACTTTCTGCTACTCCACAATTGACCCATATTTTATGAATTTTGTTGGATTTTCTATGTTTAATTATAATTAAATAAATAATTCATAACTGACAAATTGATACTTTAAGCATTTTAATTTTTTTTATTGTCGACAGCTCATCTCAATCAATGATATGACGACTACAATATATATTTTTCAATTTGAAATTATTTTATACTCCTATTTGGCAACTTACAACATTACTTTGTGTTTTATTTTCAAATAACTTTATCTTTATAATTTCCATATTTTATCACTTTCCTTATTCTAAAATATTTAATATTATAATCACTTTGTTCTCATTTTATTCTCATGCCTCGTTCTTCTCCTAGGATACACTTTATTTTGAAGTGCTTTTATTATTTTATTGTGTATAATAATTATTATTTTTTTGTGTATAATAATAATTATTTTATTTTTATTTTTGCATTTTGAAACTTATTATTCGATAATATTATATATCTCTCTCTAATCAATATTTTCTAATTTTAATCTCTTTCTCAAGCTTTGATGTTTTGGATTTTGCTAATATTTTATGAGTCCATCATTGAATCAAATGATATTTATTTATTTGTTTAGACTTATAAATGTTATTCTCATTTATTTTTAGTTTACCTTATATTACCTGTATTCTTTTAATGAAAAATTCTATTAAGAATATTTTTGTAATAAATTTTATTTATCCAAAAATGGCAGAATTTTAGGAATTGTTTGCCATTTTTAGGAGATTAATAGAAATTAAAAATACAACTAATTTTAAATATTGAGGTTAAAAATTCTTAAAATTTTTTAAGGTAGCCTTTAACAAAATGGTTAAAATGAAATTATTTTCGAAAAAATTATTAGAGAAAATTACGGAAGTTTAATGGTTTTAAAAAACTTTTTGCGACCAATAGTGATACTATTAGGTTTTCTAGTTTATTTTAATGAATTATGACCATTTAAATCTAAATTTTCAATTAAAATCACTTTCTATTTTATTATTAATTACAAATCAATATATATAATGTTCATATTTTATTGAAATCATATAAAAAAACAACCAAAAAATACTAATTTCGTTTCAAATAATTTTTTTTTGTTTCAGGAGAGCTTATATTGGAAATTTCACCATCACCTTAACACTATCCTTTGTTATAGCGTTTTTTTGCAAATTATAATTTATAAAAATGGATAAATACAATCCGGAATCCGGTTACGGATCCGGCAATTTGAAAAATAGGGATTGACCGGATTAGCGGATTGACCGGATTATGAGAGACCGGATCCAGAATCCGGTACTTTTTGAAAATACCAGTCCGGTCCGGTCCGGCAGATTTGGAAATCGCGGTCTCTAAAATATATTTTCTTCTTTGGTCCGAATTTTTATCAATATTTTTGTTCTTAATTTTTTTTTAGAATTCTTTTAAATTCATTGGTACATTAATATTTTTTGTTGATTTAAAAAAAGATTTTTGGCTTTAAATCTTTTCACTTTTAAATCTCGACATGAGAATGCATTTCATTACTGAGCATTCGTTGCCGTTTTTAATATTCATTTTGTAAATATTAAATAAATTTTAATAAATTAATACATAAAATTAAAATTATTTTTTGATTTTAGATTAAATAATTCCTTATTTTTTGTGTATTTAATTTTTTTTGTTACTTTTAATTACGCCATTGGGTTTATCTTTTTTCTTATCATTGGAAAATAATGTTTTGCAGTTTACGTTTAGCAATATTTAATAGAAAGGAAATATAAAATTAAAAATTCATAGAATTATTAAATAAAATAAAGTTTAATTCATAAAGTTGCTTTTAATTTTATATTTAAATTAATAAAACTTAGTGATCAAAAACCGTGTTTTGAAAAAGGTCGTCGAGACTTTTTTTTCACTTTATTTCATTTCAAAATTAAAGTGAGGTAAAGGAGCAAAATTGCTGGTAACTAATGTTGTTTAATATTGTCTTAATTCCCATAATATAATAAAAAGCTTTTGTTATCATTTGTTTTTTGGTAATTAATTTGTATTTAATTAAAAAAATTGTTATTATAGGAAAATCAAAGATTCATTAAACAAAAAAATCTTTAAACATTAAAATAATTGAGTTAATTTAATTAAATATTACACTTCTTTTTATTTTTGAATGATTATTTTAATTTTATTATTATTCATATCAAATATTTATTATCTTTTGTTGTTTTAATTTTTAGTATATTTTGGAAAATTATTTTTTATTTATTTATTTTATTTAATAGACTCAATTCTTTGCCAATCATTTTATATTTATTTTTTGGATTATTCTCGTTTTAGACCCGCTGACATTTTATTTTCATAAATGGAAGTAAGCAAATATGAATTTAATAATTACATCTATGCACTTTTTTTATTTATCAAAAATTATTTAAAATAATTTGCTTTATTAATTTCTCTTGCAAAGGTTTTAAATTTTTGTTTTTTTATCTTTAAATGTTTAAAAATGTTTAATAAAAAAATCATAAATGTAATTGATTTAGATGTCTTGTTTGAACGCATTATCTTATTATTTTTAAAATTAAATTTTTCATTTCAGTTTTAATTTATGCCTTTATTTAATTATTATTTTTTTATTATAAAGGGTTTTCACCTATAAAATTTTTATATTTCTTGGCCCTATGATCAAAAATTTTTCAAATAATTTTTCAATTCAGTAAGACATAGTAATTTATTATCGTAAGCCGAATAAATAATTATGTAAATTGGAAATCTTGTCTATTTTTACAAATAACTTATTAAAAAAATAAAACAAATAAAAGCTTTATATCTGGCGTGAATCCTGTAAAATTCGCTTTTTTTATACACGCATATTTTAATATCCTTTAAATTTTAAGCAAAATGTGTTTTTCAGGTTTTAACAAAAGTATATTAGGTATTTTGTTCATATATCATATAAATAAATTTCCTTTTTTCTGCGAATAATTAAGTATTCAGAATCCAAAATTCGAGAAAAATACGTCTGCTTTTGCCCACACAGTTCCAAAAAGCGAGAGGTGAACCAAAAATAGAGAGTTCAAAGAAAAATGCATCTCTTATTTATAATTTTGGCATACAGCGTCATGAAATGAGCTCTGTACCGAAAAATAGCATCTGTAACTCAGTAGGGCAAAAAGGGTGGAGGTTCGAGTCCGCTCAATGGCATCGATCTTATAACGGTTGAAAATTGTTTTGGAGAAAACAAAATTGACAATCATTTAAAGAAGTATTATTATTTTTATTTTAATGCTAATGAAAAAGTATATTTTTCTATATTAATTTCAATTGATAACTTATATTTTGATTTTTAATTTTATTCGGTTTTTAAAATTTTATTTTACTATTTTTATCTCATGTTCTTTCGTCTGTTTCGAAGGGTCTTCTCAGAGTCAGTCGACTGATTGCTTTGCACATTTAATAAAGATTTTTATTTGATTAAATAATTAAAAATAAAATTTTCGTTTGTTTATTAATAAATTTATTTTCATATTAAGCAATTGCCAAAGAGTTTGGATTTTTAGGTTATGTCTGAATTAAATTTTATTTATTTTATATTTAATTAATGTTTGGCTTATATCAAAAATATATTTTTTATATATATTCTTATTATTTGTTCTTTTAAGTTGCATAATTTTAAAACCATTTGAAACTTTTATTGTTGAGATTGCCTATAAATATATTTATTATTTTTGTAGAAATTTAATATTAACCCTTATTTAATTTCTAAAAGAATTTAAATTAACAATTCCAATGCTTTTATTAAATTATAAATTTTAAGAAAAGGGGGAAAATTTTTTTTAAAAATTTTAAACAATTTTTTATAGATTTCTTATAATAATGTTAATTTATAGAGAAATAAACTAAATATGTGCTTTATTTGTATTAAATAAGTAAAAAGCTTTTTAAAAGCTTTATAGTAAGTAATATTATTGTGACAAATATTTTTGGAATTATGAATTGATAGCATTAAATATTTTTATTTTATTATTGACTTTGAAAAACAATTAATTTTTTATCCCGTTACTTATGGTTTAAACTTTTGTTTTTATAAAATATGCCTTTGTAATTATTTTTTCTTTTGTTGAATTAATTGTAAAATAAGTTCATTTTAATATCTTTCTTTAACCAAAAATCTATTATTTAATTAATATTTATTATTTTTTAATTCCTGACAGTTTATTTTAATTCCTTTTTTAATTAATTTTAAATATCCAAAAGTAAGTAAGAAAGCAAATAAATGTTGTAAATTCATTCTCTCGTTTAATTTTTTATTTATTAAAAAATATTAAAATTTTTTGTTTTTAAAAATCTTAAGTTTAATTGGTCCCAAAGGAAATAATTTCATTCAGATCATTTTTTTCTAAAAGTAAGTTACAAAAATCATAAGTCCGAATTGAAGAATAGTGTCAAAATTTTAAACTAAAAATTGAGTAAAAATAATTTTTATTCACTGGGAAAATGAGGTACATTTTGCAAATTTTTATACAAAATACGCATCCGATTATTGAATAATTCTTTTTAACAACGTAAAAAGTGTTACTTTTTTTTCATTCATTTATCAATTTATTATGTTCTAATTGTTGTTTATTGAGAATAGCATCATTAATTATGACGTTACCAATGCTTTTGAATCCTTTGTTGATTAATGTTTTTTAAATTACATATAAATTTCGTAAGATTTATGATATGTATTAAATATGTACATATGTGCTTTTATTATTTCTTTTATTTAATTAATTGTAAAATAAGTTTATTATAGTATCTTTTATATCTTTTTGTTTCTTTAATCTCACGACCAGCGGCATTTACAATAGTAACTCAGCGTCATTCTTTGATTCATTTGATTATTAATTCGATAAAATGTTATGTTAAGATTTATTATCAATGTAAATTTATTCCATTTTATTTTTTTGTTCAAGTATGAATATAAAAATTTTTATCAGAATTTTAAAAAGAATTTACTGTACGTATATTTTTCCTTTATAATTTTATCCGCTTTAGCCAAAAATTATTATTATTATTATTCTTTAAAATTTTATTTCTTTCTTCCTTGAGAGCTTTATTGTAATAATACCTTATTTTTAATTAGATTTTAAAATAATATGCATTTTATAATTTTCTTGAAGCTCCAGTATGATATATTTTTGGTATTTATTCTTTCCATTCTGTTATCATATAAATTCTTTCTCAATACTAAATGAGAATAATTTTTCATCACGTAAATTAAACTTTTATTTCTAATTTTTCTCCCAGCAGCGCCAATGGCACCGCCCACCCCCCCCCCACCCCCAAAAATACAAAAAATTTAAAATTAGATTATTAACTTATTTAAATTTGATTTATAAAATGTGTTAAATAATTTTGCTCTGTTTGTTTCATACCAATTAGTTATCACTTTTATTGTACAAAATATTCTTTTTTAAAGTTTCAATTTAACTTAAATATAAATCCTTTTTAAAAATTAGATAATAATATTTTTTAAATTTTCTAATAATTTATTATAGAATACAATTTAAAAAACAAAATATTATTTATATTTAACATTTTTTATAAATCTCTTGCACAGGTAATAAGAAAAGCAATAAAAGTAGTTTTGAGTGTTTTTGAGTCTGGGCCCTATGTTTAATATTGAATCAAATAAACCGACTTCGAAAAAATTAAAATATATGCGTTATATTATAGACATAAAAGAAGAAAAAACATTAAAATAATATTAAAGCAAATGACGATGTTTAGAAAAAAAACATTTATAATTTCTAACGTGCAAGATAATAAACTAGACACCATGGAATGAAAAAATAATGCAAATTTAAACAACATTTTAAAGCAAAACATTTAGTTAGTTTATTCATTGTGTTGTATTTTTGATTATTGTTATAATTTAATAAAAGAAGCACAATCTAAATCAACAAAAGAATACAAAAAAGAAATCGACTAAAGAAACTTTAACCAAACACAATGTGAGAGAATGAGAAAATAAAATAAAAAATTTTGTGTTCATTGAAATATCTTATATCGAATATTTATAATTTATTTCGATAAAATAATGGATATTATCCAATATGTCTTTTTATTAAAAAATCAACAAAATAACAATCGTAAAACCAAGAAATCCAAAAAAAGCATCACGACAGCGAGTGAATCATTATATTACGTAAAAACAAATAAATAAAAATAAACAATAATACAAAATAAAAAAATAAACAATAATACGAAAGATTTTTTAATTAAATACATAAAAAAACGTAAATTAAAATATTGCTTAATTGGTGCGAAAGGATATGTTTCCAATAAATAGAAATGAAAATAAAAAACATACTTTTAATTATTAACATAAAATAGAATGTTATTTATTATGCATAATGGATAAGAATAAAAAATATTTATATAAAATAATTCATTTAAGTTCAATAAATTAATGTAGTGCATAAGACAATGGAACCCAATCTTTAAATACGCCAAAAATTCATTTAATAAATATATTCTTAAAAAAATTATTTTATAAAAGATTGGATGTGGATATTGACGGGTCATTTGCGTTGTTTAAATTTTTGGTTCTGTTTCTTTTTTGAAATGGCGTAAAATTTTTGAATATATCTAATAAAATATTGAATTTTCTTATTATTTTATCATAACGAATATATGAAATACTTTTTAAGTTAGTTAATTCATTTTTTCATTTTATCCTTAAGAGAAAATAAGTTATATTATTTATTTTATGATATAATAATAATAGTTACATATTTTCATATATAAGTAAATTTTTATTTCAATTTTTCACAATTATATACAGATTTTATTAATCCTATTTAAATATTATACTCACTTTAAATTACTTTGCGATTTTATTCTATTTTAAATGACTATCTTGTTGGATTTTATAATTAAAGATGTCGCTTTAACTTTTCTTTCTTAAAATTATTTGTTTAATAATAAATATAAATATTATGTGATTTTTGCAAAAGATATTTTATTTTTTTTTAATTTTTATTTTATAAATATGCTTAAATGTAATTATCATTTAACTAAAATTTATTTCTTTTATTTAAAGTGTAAACTAAGTTTATTTATTATCTTTTAACTGTTTTTGCTCTTTAATATCACGTTCCATAAAGCCTTTTTCAGAAGGTTTCGCTTTTCGAGATTCTTTAAAAATGCTTAACCAATTTTGTTAAAATTTTTTATATAATTGGATTTTTGCATTAGTAATGTTATTTTAGTATATAAATTATTGCTTTTTATAATTTTTTTCCTAAAGCTGGGCAAATCCACAAAAATGCTATTTACCATAACTGCAAATTTATCAAAACCCTTTTATAAAATTTTTTTGAATAAATGCAAAATTTGTTTATTCCACTCTATCCTATTAGTAATTTCTTTATTATTTATGAAATTAGTGTTATCTTTATAATTATTTGATAAAGATTATTTTGTAATTATGGTATAAATTTTTTCTATTTAGAATATTTCTTTAACTATTGGTCGGACATTTATGCGATTTTTTTTATCTTACATTTCTAGTTTTGTTGTATTAGTTCATCTTTAATTTAATAATCAAAAATTTTAAATTAAAAAATCTTTAATTCTTTTGGAACATAAACAAAATTAAAAACTACTTTTGCCATATCTTTATTATTAAACAGTTTATAAAAAATTCTTTTATACTTTTTCAAAAAGTGATTTTTATTATCTTTGTTTTTTATTTCATCATTAAAATCCTGTGCTCTTGATGGACTTCAAGTTCGATTCTCTTCGATATTTTTTATGTGTATTATATTGCAAATTCTTTAGTATTTTCATTAAATATGAAATACAATGTTATAATATTCATATAAAATTTAGGCATTTAAAAATTTATTTTAGAATTCTTTATTATAAATTATAGAATAAAAAATTTAAGAAATATTTAAAGCTATTTAATATGACCATATTTTGCCGTATTTATTATTTATTTTTTTTATGTAGATTTAATTTTATTTCTATTCTTTATAAATATGTACCTTAATAAATATAAATCTTTTTCTTTTCCAATTGAAAATTTTTTTTTACATCTTTAAATTTTAAAAACTTAATTCATATATTTATTTCATTATTATGAATTATCCAATTAATTATAGTACCTCTTTTTATTGCAATATTAATGTTCACGGTTGATGTATAGAAACAAAAAGCAACTACAAATGGCGCGAATGAAGAGTATATTCGCGTAATAAATAATAAAAAAAAACATTTTTTTTTCCACAAATTTAAATTGTTTTATTTATATATTTGAATTTTCATAATGTCTCTTTTTTTCATAAATAATTAATTTGCTATAAATTTCTCCGGAACCAGAACATTTTGCATACATCATGTCGAATGTCGATTTACTGAACTTTTTATTGGACAAAATTATTGAAATTATCAATTCATCAAAATAAAAAGCAATTTATTTTTTAGTTTAGATTTTGTTTTTTTAAGATTATTTTCTTTTTTATTCTTAGTAAAAACATACAAGAAAAAATGCGCTTATACATAATTATGAATATAATATTTAAATTATCTCAATTGCGTGATTAATGAAAAATTTTGTCTTAAATGAAGTATTAATTATTCACTAGTATCTTTTATATTTTCCTACTAAATTTTTGTTATTTATTTATTAATCAGATTTATGTGAGGAATTTTGCTGACCATGCCAAAAATGGATATTCTACCACTAATTATTCACGGATTTTTTCTGGTTGAGAATAAGATTTATCATTCATGGACAATTGATGTCAACCAAAAAATAATGATAGAGTTTACAATAAACTACAAAAAGCAAATAAAAAAAAATCAATATGAATGAACAAAACCAAAATAATTAATTTAAAAATAAATAATTTATGCATCATTAGAGAAGTGATTTTTAGTGATTTAACATTCTTTTTTTTAGCTCAATTTTTATGAAGAAATTAGCTCAAAAACGAAGTTATTGATGGTACTATCCGTTACTTGAAATCACAATTTTGTAGTTTCGTCGCTAAAATAGTTCAATTTTTCATTATTTCAGCATTTTTTGGAACATTAAATATTTCAAAAGTATGTAGTTTCAAAAATTCTAATCATATTTTTTGCCAAAAACTGTTGCACAATGTGTCAAAATTTGCAAATCTACAATTGTACCACAAATAGTAATTTGTAAAAATCCCTATAAGAAATTCTATTGCCAATAATTTATCATCCATTGAATTAATGGTGGTGCAGAAAATGTATTTTTAAGTTTTTTTTAGTTTTATTTTTTGGTATCTATTTTTTCGTAAATTTAATCCCTCACAACTTTCTAAAATTCTCAGATTCGCCCAAGTTTTATGAACCATTAAAAAGAATACGATTATCAAATATTAAGATTATTCTTTGATTTTAAGACAAAACTAAATAAAAAATTTCAACATTAGCAAAGAATTTTAAAATTAAAGATTAACATCAAAAGATTATTAGTTAAAAGTATTATTAATTTTTAAATTATTTTATTACAACATTCGCAACATCATCAAGGACCTTAAGTGAAGTAAAAGCCAAATTGATATTCAAATCAATTTTAAACAACAATATTTTTTTGTTAAATCTAGTTGAAACGAGAAATAAAAAAACCGCAAATAATAATTATTTATTTTTATAATCTTAAAATAACTATATGAATAAATGAAAATATTATAAATAACAACTCCATTATCAATAATAAATTATTAAAATTATAATAAAGCAATATAATTGATTGGATTAAGTAAATAATTAATTAAAAGCAATTTAAACAACAATTGGCACTTATAAAAATCGAACAAAATGAATAAAATATTCAAAATATTTGATTAATAAAAATATTATAGCAATACATCGAACAAAAATTTAATAATTAATAATTAAAAATTACTTAAACAAACATTATTACTGTAACGTACAGTACCCCTCTCTTTCCCCCTTACAATTTTTCCCGAGCAACTCCGGAGAAGGAAAATCGTCTCCGTCCTTTTTCCGTTTCCCCTCCCCTTTCCGATTCCCGGATAAAATTCATCTTTGGTTTTCCTCCCCACGCCCTTCCCGGACCGTCCCTCATTGTCAGCAGTCCCTCTTTTGGCCATTTTTCATTCAAATACTTTTGGAATTCGGATCACTATCATTTTCACCGATTTCACATTCAATTTCAATTCCATTTTCATATTTAATTTCAATTCCATTTCTAATATTCAATTCGCAACCATTTTTCATTTTTAAAATAAATAAATTGATCAAGTTAATTGGATAATGGAGAAGTAAAGAAGAGAATATGGAAATTATAAAGAGTGGAAAATTAATTAAAGGGAATTGGGCAATTAAAAATGAAATGGGAAATTAATTAATTATCAATAAAAAGAATTAATGTATATTTTTACAAATTTAAAACATTGGAAATAAAAAGAATTAATTTATATTTACAAATTTAAAAAACTCGGAAATTGTTTATTAAAAAAGGAAAAAGTTTTCAAAACTTATTTAAATTGTGTAATTAAAATAATAATGGGAAAAAAATAAATTCAGCAATTAATTATAATCGGTTCACTTTGATTTGATTGCTAAAAAAAATGACCATATAATAAAAAAATTTCGTTCGAGTTTGGATTTTTAAAAATTTATTTATTATAAATATTAATAACTGATTAAAATGGTTAACGACTTAAAAAATAGTTTTTTGTTTAATAAGTTCAACTGTGGTCTGGCTAAACCTTCTGCCTCTCATTATTTTTAGCTTGGGTTCAATTCCCTTACTGAACAGAAATTTTTTAAATATTTTCTTTACATTATTTCAATTGAAATTTAATTAATAAAAAATATCTCAACTTAGAAATTATTATTTATTCTTTTTATAAACAGTCTAAAACCGCAAATTTAACCAAAAATAATCATTTTTTGACAAATTCTGTTAACAAATCGCACTGAAATTTTCAAATTTTTTTCAAAAAAATTTTACCTTTTGAAAATTCCCGGTTGGTCCCGGTCCCGGCTTTTCTCGCGGTCCCGGTCCTGGTCGAAAAACTTTGTCCGGGTCCCGACTTTTCTGGTCCCGGCAAGTCCCGGTCCAGGTTTTTGTCAAATTTCCCGGTCCCGCTCAACTCTAATACATTGGATATTTTGAATTAATTTGTTGGCTTTGCTGTTCATTTATCTGTTGTCAGGATGAACGAATTGCTTAATTATTATCAATTGATAAATTTTCCTCGTCAGAAATCCTAAATTAAGGTGTTACGGGTGTTTGGCCCACATAAAATTATTTTTAAGTTATTAATAATGAGTTGAAAAAAGTGAAAATTCAATCTAAATATTTATTGTGCAATAATTTGAATATTTTTTATTAATTTATTCCGAATATATTATAGTGGAATTTAATATCTATTTAAAAATATTTTTCATCATTTAAAAAACATATTTTAATTACTTTATTTGAGACTGAATTTTCACTTTTTAGAATATTTAAAAAATTATGAGCAAAGAAATATGTAATTCTTATATTTTTAACGTTAATATAAAAATAAATTTTATTCTTAAAATTTGGAAAATAAATTTATTTTTTTTAAAAATGTTAAAATTAAATATAGGTGAATTTTATATTAGAAGTTGTCGGATTTTTACTTTCTTTGAATGCTCTTTTTTAAATTTCTTAATTATTTTAATATATTTTTCTTTAAATTACTTTAAGGATTAATATATTAAAATTATTAAATGAAGAATATCTAATGTATCTTTTTTTCTCGGGATGAATTCACACAAATTGGTAGTGTGCCCAAGCTGCGAATTATAATGGACTGTATAAATAATTTAGGTTTATTTTTTCTTTATTTTTTTTCGTATACTTAATTAACTTTTAAAAAATTTAATTATTTATCTCTTTTCTTTTATGAAATCTTATTATCTCCATAATTTACTTTTATTTTTCTCTGATTTAGTGCCGGAAAATAAAAATAATAAGTAATTTTTTATTGTTAAATTTGTTAATTTTTTTTATGAAAAAAAAGAAATTATAATTCATTTTGCTAAGAAAAAATATTTTGTTAAATAAATAATTTTTCCTTTTGCGTCTTAAAATAAAAATTGTCACTGTTTATAAGCATGGGTCGAAATCCAAATTAAATAATAATCAGTTTTATTGGTTTTATAACATTTAAAAAAATTTTTATTAATAATATTTTTGTCTTGTGTTTTTTTAAATTTATTCTGACCTGATAAATATTGTATCAATTTTCAATTATTTTTCTATTACTTTAAGAAAAAATACAATACATTTAAATAAATCTCTTGGTGATGATACGCATATTAAAATATAAAACATAAGTTATATTATTCGTATTTTTTTAATGAAGATGATAATATTTAAAGTTAGTAAAAGAAATGAGGCTTTTTAAATCCTTCAAATAAAATATTAATTACTAAATAAACAAAAATTTAGTTTACATAAAATTTAAAAAAATCACAAACCACATTGTCAAATTTTATATTTTTAAAATTTATGTTATTATTAAAGAAAAGATATTAAATATAAATTGGATTTTAAAACCAAATAGCATAAAAAATTAAATCCAAAAATCATAGTAAAATATCTTGAAATGCTAAATAAAAATAAAAACATTAATAATGCAATTTTATTCAATATAATCAAATATTAGGCGTATTTAATGTTTTTATTTTTATTTAGCATTTCAAGATATTTTACTATGATTTTTGGATTTAATTTTTTATGCTATTTGGTTTTAAAATCCAATTTATATTTAGTATCTTTTCTTTAATAATAACATAAATTTTAAAAATATAAAATTTGACAATGTGGTTTGTGATTTTTAAATTTTATGTAAACTAAATTTTTGTTTATTTAGTAATTAATATTTTATTTGAAGGATTTAAAAAGCCTCATTTCTTTTACTAACTTTAAATATTATCATAAATATATTTATTGTTTATGGAAGGTGTGAAACATAATAAAAAAATCAAAATTCACTGCTAAAATATAAAAATTAAATTTTTTAAACCAATTTTAAAATATAATTTTCAAGAAATATCATGTAAATGAGAAATTGGACAAGTATAAAACTTAATTAAAAATTATTTATAAGAATTAAAAGTATCTCTATTCTTTTAAGATATCTTATTAAGTAAATTCTTTTAAAGTAAGAAAGAAAATTAAATTATTATTGTTTATTTGAAATTTATAAAATTAGAAATAACGAGGTTATTTTAAATAGATAAAGTTTAGTGTTTTGCTTTATTATTAAACCTTACTTTTTATAATTTTTTTTATTAAAGGTATATATATATTATCTCTTAAAAAACTTGCTTAAAATATATTACTTTGTTATACACTTGTATTGAGTATTAATAGTTTTTATATCTCATTTAATTGCTGAATATAATGTATATAAATCTAAAAAAAATTATAAAACAAAATTTAATATACATTGGTTATAAATATATACATTATATTCAGCAATTAAATGAGATATAAAAACTATTAATACTCAATACAAGTGTATAACAAAGTAATATATTTTAAGCAAGTTTTTTAAGAGATAATATATATACGTTTAATAAAAAAAATTATAAAAAGTAAGGTTTAATAATAAAGCAAAACACTAAACTTTATCTATTTAAAATAACCTCGTTATTTCTAATTTTATAAATTTCAAATAAACAATAATAATTTAATTTTCTTTCTTACTTTAAAAGAACTTACTTAATAAGATATCTTAAAAGAATAGAGATACTTTTAATTCTTATAAATAATTTTTAATTAAGTTTTATACTGGTCCAATTTCTCATTTACATGATATTTCTTGTAATTATATTTTAAAATTGGTTTAAAAAATTTAATTTATATTTTAGCAGTGAATTTTTGATTTTTTTATTATGTTTCACACCTTCCATAAACAATAAATATATTTCTCTTTTATTTTTAAAAAATAAGGAAACATAAAAATTTCATCTATATCATTTTACTTGATAACGGGAATTCAGTAAATAAATAATTCTGTCAAATAAAACTTTTATAAAAATTTAATGCATTTTAGATTCATCAAATTATAGTAATTAGAACTTATAAGTTTATGCAAGTTTTTATTTTTTTTGCTTTTTCTCGGCTTAGATCAAAAGGATAAAATCTCTGTCTTGACAAAATGACATATTTTGTCCCAGCTAAGGGCCTTAAAAAAAGAGATACAGAGCGAGAAAAATTGATCAAATAGAAAAAATTAGTATTATAGAATACAAAAATTATAAATTTTAATTTGTAAAAATTGAATTTATTTAAATGGCATTTTAGGAACGAGCACTAAGAAAAATTGGAATTATTTGGTTTATGTTTATTAATATTTGTTGATTCTATTATATGTATTATTTATGGATTAATATTTATCAAATGAAATTTTTTATTTTTCATTTTATTATTTTTTTAACGTTATTTTTCACTTAAAGAATTTGCGAGCATGTTAATTATTTTAAAATCCATATAAATTCTACAACCAATATTGAATTAATTTGCATAATTGAAAAAATTCTAAGCCAAAATACTTATACAAAAAAATATAATATTTTTATTTAATAAAAATTTTAAACTTCATTATTAAGTACTAAATATTTACAAAAATCTTATAAAAAATATTTTATAGTAAATCTTTCTAAAAGAAAATAATCAAGCTTAACATAAGTTATGGCAGAAATAGTAATTATTCTCATACATCTTTTTACTTTTATAATTAGCTCTTTTTTTTATCCATATTATTAGTATTTAATTTTCTTGCTAATAATTTTGTTTTACATTAAATTTGAAGTGTTTTTTGATTATAAATATATTTCTATAATTTCTTGATCTCACAGAGCGTTTCTGTTTCGTCCATGGGAATACGTCTATAATTACAAGTTTTATCTTTTCATTAATATATTTTAATTTTGTTATTAGTTACTCGAATTAAAATAAACCCAAAAGTATTATTTTTTGGAGTTTGCAATGACTTCATAATGGAGAATAAAATAATAATATAATTAAATATTTTTTAAATTTCTTTTTCATTAGAAATTTTTTTATATCATTTAAGAGATTTCTTCTTTTTACATATATAATTCTGAACAAAATAAATAGAAGCAGAAGAAAACAAACATGATATTAATTTCTATTAAATAATTACATTTTTTAAATTTTTGTTAAAATTAATTGTAAAATTTTTTTTATTTTGTTATCTCATCAAAGTGATTTTTTCAGGGTCTAATTAATTTAAAGCGTAAATTATTAACAATTTAATATATTTATTCAATAAAAAATAGAAATTCGTTTTTTCTTTATTTTTACTAGGTTAGTTTAAAATGTTTCTTTATTATTAAAGATAAATGTAGTTTCATAATTCCTCGTGGTACAAAAATTTTTCGCGCGAAATTTTGAAGCAACCGCCCTATTTTATTTGTTTTATCATCAATAAAAGTTTTAATTGTTTTGATGTATAATTTATTCAAATATTTTTAAAAATATTTAATGTTCTTATATATTTTTGTAATAGAAATATTTATTTATTTTTATCAAAAAACATGGCATAAAACCTGAATTTTTAGCTGGGATTTTTTAGGTAAAATATATATTTAAATTTTATTTATTTTTGAGAGAATTATTTTAATCCTTCCAACATTAACATGACACTTTTTGTTTGTTGAGATTGCCTTTAAATCCCCTAATTATTTATTTTTTTCTCTTTATAAAGTTTTTGTCTAAAAATTGTATTTATTTAAAAACTATAAACTTTTCGTTTTAAGATATAAAATTTAATACCAAATAAGTTCGACTTATTTGCATAATGTATGCTAATTCAAAGTTTGAAAAAAAAAACAATTTTTTTTTACTTGCTGATTCAATGATAAATTTTATGTTCTCGTTGATTGGCAAATATTTAATTATATTCTTTATTTCAATTATTTTATTAAATAAAATGTATTTAATAAACATAATAGTATTTATAATAATTGTGAATTATGCAACTAAAATAGTGCTTAATATTTTGTATTAGCGTAAGTATTTTATTTTATTCCCAAATTATTTTAAATTTTTTTGGCGTTTTCGAAAATGGTTATTTTTGTTTTTATTAATATATTCATTAAATTGTTTTTAGTCTGACTGAATATGTATTTAGATTAATTTTCTATTAAACTCTTGACCAAGAAGAAGTTACCGGCACATTTATCTAATTTGAATTAACTAAGGCACTTTTTGGATTTGGTTTTTACTTTTTTCTAAAAAATTAGTTTTGGTTTCTTATTAATTATTCTTCTCAAAACATTTGTTTTGTAATAATTTGTAGCAACTTTTATATTTTTATAGAACATTAGTCATATTGTTTAACACTTATTGATAACATTTGTATATTATTTTCTTTATTGGATAATTTGCTAAATTAATTTTCTTTGGTTTAATTATATAATTAATTAAATATTAAAGATAATTGAATATTAATTTCTTTAATTTGCGTTTTTCAACATGCTGCCCATAAACATTATGTGTTCAATTGCTGAACAATTAAGGGCTTGAAGTGTTTATTTGGATTAAATAATTTAATTTATTTAGATGTTCAAATCTAGTTGGGTTATGAGTTAACACATCCGATTATTCTCTGGCAATTTTTGAATTTTATTTTTATATTTTTATTGATATATATTTTTATTTTAAAAACAATGTTATATTCATTAAGCTTTTAATATTTAAAAAATTCCATGATTTAATTTTTAATTCAGAAAGAATTTTTAAGTACAAAAATTAATTTTGAATAACTCTACTGGCTAATGAATTGTTTTTTCATTTATACGATAAAGTGTATACATTACATTATGAATAAAAAAATTTTATTATTGCTATATCATTATTTCATGGTTTTATTATTTGGAAAATAATAAGATTCTTTATAATTTAATCTATTAATAAAATTTAATTATTTTCTAATATTTTTTAGGAATTCTTTTCTATAAAATATAACTTTTAATACAAGTTAGGTGTAATTGATTCTTTTCAATTTGTTGTTTACTTTTTTTTTATTATTAACGTAACTATTACATAAAACTCTGATTAAATTAATGAAATGTTTTACATATGATGACATCTGGAACAATAATAGTCGTTGTCAAAACCTTCTTATTATTAGAAGTAATTTGTTTATTTCTCTATCCATTCTATCTTTTTTACAATAGTTTTCAATAACATGAAAAAGAAGCTATTAATTACGAATTATTCTCCACTCATAAATTGAAATATATTTTAAGCCACTAAAATATAAATAATTACATTAAAAATTAAAATATAACTAGAATAAGATGATTTTTTTTTATTAAAGTTGACTATTTATTTACAATCTGCTATTTTATTTATTTCTTAATTAAATTAATGATTAATTATTTTTAAACTTCTTTACGTTTTACAAATTTAAAAAATTGAAATATTTTTAAAAAAGTTACATTTTAAATTAATAATGGCAAAAAATTCTTTTTAAGATATAAAATATTAATTCCTTATATCTTTATACTAGGTTCAATTTCTCGTAGTCAAACGAAGTGTGAGATGAAATGATTAATTAAATATCTTTTAATATAACAATTCTTTTTAAAAGAATTAATAAAATAAATTTGCAGCATAACTTTTTTTTTTTCTCGAAATATTTTAAGTGTTTAAACAAAAACAATTAAAATTTTTTCATTCGCAATCTAAGATG
>SIJG01000179.1:8633-61685 GCA_023374025.1 Heterodera schachtii
TTATTTTAGAGGACAATTTTTATAGATTCCCGATTGTTGTAAATTTTAGAGTATATAATTCTGGTAAAATTTTATTCTGTACTGATTAAATTAAATCTAAAATCTCTTTTAAATTATTTTAGTAAGCCAATTTTTATAGATTCCCGCTTTCTGTAAATTTTACAGTATACAATTATTTACATTTTACTTTTTACTGATTAAATGAAATCCAAATTCGCTTGCAAATTATTTTAGAGGACAATTTTTATAGATTCCCGCTTTCTGTAAATTTTACAGTATACAATTCTATTTACATTTTACTTTTTACTGATTAAATGAAATCCAAATTCGCTTGCAAATTATTTTAGAGGACAATTTTTATAGATTCCCGCTTTCTGTAAATTTTACAGTATACAATTAAATTAATCATTTAAATGTAATTCCGATACTTTGGTTCCTTCTTTTCTGTCCCTGAATAATTCCCACAATTTCTTTAAGCGAATATTAAGGAATCTTTAAGTATATTAATCCTATTTTGCTGAACATTGATATTGTTGAACTTTAAAATCGTTTTGTGTGATAATATTTTCTTATATATTTTTCTTTTATGAAAATTTAAGATACAATAAAACCAATTATCATTTTGTTCTAATAAAACTTAAAATAAAAGTTTAAAATTTATTTTTTTTATATAAATGTCCAATAGATGTTTAGTAATGACTTTTTTTTTACTTAAAAACATTATTTTTTATTAAATCATTCCAAAATCTATTTGAAATATTTTCAAGGAAAAATTATTTTGTCTTTTTTTTCTTTGCTCGTGTTTGCCAACGATCACTTCCTGTAGAGCTCAACTTTTATTTATCCAAATAATTTTAGCTCTCTTAGTCCTTCAAGCTGTATGATCCAATATAAATTAATTTTTCTTATATAATCATGATAGATAATTCAATGCCGATATTTTTTAACTAGCGAGTTTAACTTTAAAAATCTTTTGTTTTTGATTAGAATCAAAACATTTTAATCTCACGGATACACTAGTGGTTTCGCCGTCATTTGTTTTTTCTATATTTAATTGTTTTTAATAATCCATTCTTAAATATTTTTAACAGATTTTTGTAAAATATGTTGGCGATTTAGTAAAATTTATAAAAATAAATTGTTTAAAAGGTTATTTAAATATAATGCTATTATTTAATCATTTCTTTATTTATTCTTTTTCAAGAAATAAAATACTTTTCTTATTTTAACGACTAATTCCTTAACTAATTAAATGATTTTAATTCCAATTCATTTTAAAATTCTTGGATATTATTCATTTTGGTCCATTTTAAAATTTGTATGAAAAAAAAAGTTCACTTTTTTTTACAATTTTTTCACATAATTAAATAGAAAAGCGAAAATTGATAGCAATACTTTTAATATTAATGTCCTTTTGTAGATCTGAGTGTAAATTTTGTATTAAATAAATTTTGTAAAAACCCAAACTAATAAATATTAGAAATTTTAATTTAACTCATTATGTTTTATATATAAAATTGACGATTTTATCTAATAGTTATCTATGATTATTTAAAATATATATGTATTTTAGATTTATTTAAATGTGCGTTACTTTAATTTATTTTTATTAATTTTACTTTACAATAATAAATTCTATTATTAGAGAAAAAATTATATTTAAAAAATTTAAGGTATTATATTTCATTCAAAATTATACAATGTATTAGCAAAACACTTGATTTTATTTTATTTCAATTACTCAGAATGATATTTTCGTGTCAAATTTTTTATTGTACTTTTTTATAATGTAAAACAATTTGTTTTTTATGCTTATTTTTGATTTGTTTTTTATTTGTATTTGTTTTTTAAGTTTATAATCAATAATTTTTTTTTCTTTTTACTCTCAATTAAAATAAATCTTTGCTTGTACTTTTCTCAATGTTTTACATTTTTAAATAAATTTTCTGGGAATTTAAATTTATATAAAATATTATGTAAATTTTTTTTTATCATATCTCAACCATATTAAAATTGGTTTTTTTATTCAACTAATATGAATTTGTGATTTAAATTACTTCTTTTTTTAATTTTAGCAAAAAAAAGCTGAAATTTTATTCATTTAGCATTTATTTTTTTATTAAAAAATTTATAAAATGCGAAAACTCCAGAACAAATATTTAATAAAACATCCTAAAAGAAACATATTATCTTTTGTCTGGAAGCCTAGAAATAAATTATTAGAATTTAAAAGAGGAAATATCAAAAAAAATGTTTCAACATAATATATAAATAATCATTATTTATATAAATATATTTTTGATTTATTTAAATTTGCGTTACTTTAATTTCTAAATTTTTAATTACTTTACAATAAAAAATTCTATTAATTTGTTGATAGATAATTTCAAATTAATTTGATGATTTAAAAAATGTAAATTAATTTATATTTTAAAATTTAAGGTATTATATTTTATTCAAAATCATAGAATGTGTTAGCAAAACAGTTAATTTTATTTTTATTTCAATTACTGAGAATGATATTTTCGTGTCAAATTTTAATTTTATTTTAAAAATATGCTTGATAATTTTCATTTTTATCAAGTTTTATTGTACTTTTTTAATAATGTAAAATAATTTATTTTTTATGCTTATTTGTGATTTATTTTTTATTATTTGTAAATCTTTTTTAAGATTAGAATCAATAATATATTCTTTTTCTTTTTACTTTCATATGTAAGGATAAAGATTTAAATCGTTAATGTTAATGCTTAAAATGATTTTATGTCAAATATACTAATATTTTACAGCGTTTTGTTTTTCGATTGGTGCTTAATAACAAAATAATAATAATAATCATGTTGATATTATTTTTGTATAACACTTATATTAAAATAGACATTTTATTTTTTAAATTTTTTTTAAGTTTTTTATTTCGACTAATAATTAGGTTTTTAATCAAATCAATAAGAAAATTTAATTATTTCCTCGTTTTATTAAATAAATTCTTCTAAATATGAAATAAAAATAATTTTATAATCCTTATTATTATTTTATAGTACCGTATTTTAGATGAAAAAACTTTTTCTATAAAAAGGGAGAAGTGCATGGACGAACTCCAACTCATACTGTTTCTCGACAAGAAAATCTCAGAACTTTTGTTAAAGTCAACCAAATTATACATCTTGGTATGTTGATAGATAATTTTAAGGGCTATTGATTGATTCAATGAATGTTTAATTTGGTCGACTTTAACAAATGTTATGACGATTTTTTTGTCGAATAACAGTACGAGTTGAGGCAGTACGAGTTGGCCTGGTACGTGTTGGGTGTCGTTTTAATTAAACCACCCATCATTTTTTAAAATAATTTATTCTTTATTCTAACATTTTTAAATTTTGATTTTTAATTTTATTTAGTACACATACTAGTCTTAATAATTTACAGAATTTTTTGATTTAGATAAATTAACCCTATTTTTATAATTAAAAATTAAAAAAATGTTTAGTAATGTAGGTCGAATTAATTTAATTAAATAGTGCGATGGATGAAAACGTATTACTATAATTATTATATTTTATTTATCTTTTTTTAAATTTATTCTATTATTTAATTGCTTTATTTTTATTGTGTATATTTAATGAAGACTGATTTTTAAATTTGTATATGTAATGTAAATATTTATACTAATGACTCAAAATTATAAATTATTCATTTTATGCAAAAAAATATAATTTTTTTAAACCTTCAGAAGAATTTAGCTTTTGTCTTTTCAAATTAATAATGTTTAAATGCTCGTTAAAAGTAAATCTATAATTAAATTTTTATGTATTTATGATAAAGTTAATAAAAAAACTATATTTAATTGTTGTTCAGTTATTTATATTCATGTGTATGTTCTCCCATTCTATTATATCCTCGTGTTCGTATCAGTCTGTCCAAACTAATTATTATTTATTTGAATTAATTTGAAATTAGTGATGGATTAATTTTTTATATTCTAATAAATGATTTTTTGGGCAATCTTTTATTGTATATATTACTTTATAATATCTAAGGTATTTTGTGTATAAGATAAATGTGATTATATTTTGTTTCTTTAATTCTTAAGAATTTTCTTTGTAAATTTAAGACACGTGATCGCTGTTTATTCAGACAGTTGAGAACACATTGTATTTTAAATTCATTATTTATGATTTGAGTATTAAATTAAATTTTTTGGGTCTCTCTCTATTAATATGAATACTTTTAATTATTTTGCTTTTAAATTAATAAATATTAAACTTTTATTAAAAAATTTTAATTGTTGTAATCATTTTGGATTAAACTTTAGAGACAAAGCACTATGATGAAATAATTTATTTTTATCCATTTTATCACCTTGACTGACATATTTTTATTCATCGATTTTATTTAATTATATTATGTTTTTAACTTTTATTAATTTGTTGTTCAGCAATAAGACATTTTTTCATAAAACAATATCATTTTTAAATCATTCCGTTTCGGAGTCGGAGGGTCATTAAATAGTTTATTTTATTCAATGTGTATAAAAAAAAGATTAGACAAAAAAAAATAGAAATGATATATTTAGTTTCATTTTTTAAAATTAATTAATTTATTAACAATTTCACAAGCATTTTCTTATAAATTTTACTAGAATTTTTATTCAACTTTTTTTTATCGCTTTGAGTGATTTTTCCCACTCAGTTAGAATAAATTTTTTAAATAATAAATAATTAATTTAAAGTTATATTTTTAAAATAAAGATTAATTAAAGTTACCATATATTCATTAACACTTAATACTTTATTGAATATATTTGATTTTGTTGTATATTTTTCATTTGTAATTCTTGAGCAATAAGGCAAACTTTTTACGTCAATATTTTCAGGATGAATAGGATGATTCATTCGAGTAATTAAATTGAGGAATGTATTTTATAAATTATAAAGTAAAAAAAAAATTTTCATAAATAGTTTGGACTTCATAATAGTTTTGATAGAGCTTTTACTATGAAAATTTTCATTTTATTTATCATAATTTTTTTTATTAGAAAATATTCAAATGTATATCACGTGATTTTTTCGACGACTAGGAGATGATAATGAATTTTTATTGGACATATTGATATAATTTAATTCCAATTAAAATGCGCTGAAATTTAATACGTTTGGTGCTTTAATTTTTAAAGTTTTCGCTGACATTGATAGTGATATTTATATTCACTTACTGATTTTCGTATTCATTATTTAATTTAACGCCTTTATATTGGATTTAAAATGTATTATATGAATTAATATTATTTTTTGAATGATTTTTAAAATATAATTAATTTACATGTACTCATAATTTTTCTGTTTAAAATGCTATTTATTTATTTTAAAATCAAATCAAATTTTAAATTATATTTTTTTATATGTAATGTTCTTTTGCTGGATGTCGTTTAAAAACCTGAAAAGACTTAATCATAATTTTTGTTTTATTAAAGTATTAATTCAATTGGTAAGCGTTTTTTATTTTGATTGAAAATTTTAAATATTTTAACTTAGTTTTTCATGATACAAGCAATAAACAGGTTTTTGTATTTTTTGTTTCTATTACATTTTACTATAGTTTAATTAAATTAT
This sequence comes from Heterodera schachtii, assembly GCA_023374025.1. Taxonomy (NCBI): domain Eukaryota; kingdom Metazoa; phylum Nematoda; class Chromadorea; order Rhabditida; family Heteroderidae; genus Heterodera; species Heterodera schachtii. Next base: position 14,243 of record SIJG01000179.1, read on the forward strand.
TTTAAAATTTTTGTAAAAAAACTATTTTTTCCAATTTTAAAAAATTTATTGTTCTTTTACTTACTTTAAATTTGTAATTTAATTTTGTTTAACAAAATTTCTTTATATCAAAACTCGACATTGTGATTCGTTTCATGTATGACGACTCTTTTTCCGTACTTTTTTGTTTTAATTATTAAATTTTTCTAAGTATAATTTAACTATTATTCATCTTATTTTAATTATTTTTAAATATGAGTTAATTAATTCACTAATTTATATTAGTCTATTTTTAAAGACTATTGACTATGACTAATTTATCAATTTTATTTATTTTTTTAATTCATAATTGCTCGTTATTTTTCTTTAATCTGAATAGATAAAACAAATCATTAAGTCTATGGTGATGTCTTAACAAATTTAAACTGGATATCCAAATAATTTTGATTATTTTGTTTGTCTGTTATAGTCAACTTAATGAAAAATTTAATTTGTTCATTCATTTCCATTCATTAATTTTAATTGATTATATGAATTTATAAAATTCTTTTCTCATTAATTTTTACTTTTTAGTTTTATCTCTTCATTATAAATTTTTTTACTTTTGTATTCTTCACTTTGTTTTATAATGTTACCGGACTAGAAGCAAAAGAATTCTCGACGAAACTAGGCATTGAATGACAACTTTTTCGGGGACAATTGTTGATTAACGAATTAACAGAATGGCGTATTATTTTTATCTGACTGAAAGACAACATGCTTATAAAATTTAAATTTTAAATAATTTGTCAGAGTAAAATGTTTTTATAACTTTACGATCAAATATATTTAAATATTTTTTTAAATTTGTACATATTTTTATTTATTTGAAAGATGATGTTTGACATTAAAATTCCTTGTTTCGATACCCTAACCATTTTACGAGGTAATATTGGCATGCGTTTTTTTATTTTTGCTGATTATAATTTAAATTTGCACAAAAATTCCCTGAAGAAATTATTTATCATTTACTGATGAAGTGCATAAATTTTTTAACTTTCATATCACCGAAGATTTTGTGGGGTTTAATGAATATTTTATTATTTTCATTTATTAGTCTTAAGAAAACGAGATAATTATTTAATATTTTCTCAATAATAAAAAATATAATTTAGACATTTTGTGTGATTTATTTTCACAGAATGATTAATTGTAAGCCTCATCTGTCTTTGAGACTCATATCACTTTTGCTATTTATTAATAAATTTTTATTAAAATAAATTTAAGAATTTATGTCACTTAAATACATGAAAAGGTAATAATTGTATTTTCGGCGAGTGTCTTTTTAATTCAATATAAAAGTTTTAAATTTTTTAAAGTATGATTTAGTGTTATTCAATTTTTTCATTTATCTTTTTTATAATTTAATCGAACCCCTTTTACCAATTCATGACGATTTTTTTGAGTTTATATTTACAATTCCGAAATAATAAAAGTTTTCTTGAGAAATAAACTATTCAATTTATTTTTAATTGCTTTATTTTTATTGTTTATATTTTTTGAAGACTGCTTTTTAAATTTGTAGTTGTAAAGTAAATATTTTATACTGATGACTAAAATTATAAAGTTTTATATTTTATGCAAAAATAGAATTTTTTTTAAAACTTCAGAATTAATTTACCTTTTAACCATTAAATTATATATATTTGACTGTTTCGTTACTTGCTTTGAAAGTGTTTATTAATAAGTTGGAAATAGAGACTAAATAATAAATCATAATATTTAAAATTTAAACGATAATAGTATTAAAATTGTTTTATTAAAAAAATTCATTTTTTTTTATATTTTTATTAAAAAATTTATACAATAATTTCTTTAAATTTTAAATATGCTCAAAAATAACACCAGGCAGTTTAAAATTTTATCCAATTAAATGCATAATAAGTTTATTTGCAGAGTCAATATTTTTGTGATGACCCTTTCTGTTAAGAGTCTTAAATTTATATAATTTTTGCCAATTATTTCTATTCTTATTTGAATTAAATTGAAGATAGTGATTGATTACTTATTTACATCCGAAGAAATGATTGTTTATTTTCTTTATTTTATTAAATCAAGCTAGTCAATAATATATATGTATATATATTTTAACATTGTTTATTTCAATGTTTTTATAAGGTGGACAATCTTTTATTGTATGTATTACTTTATAATATCTAAGGTATTTTGTGGATAAGTTAAATGTGATTATATTTTGTTTTAATTCTTCAGAATTTTCTTTTGTAAATTTAAGAAAGTGATCGCTGCTTATTAAGACAGTTGAGAACACATTGTATTTTAAATTCATTAGTTATGGTTTGAGTATTGAATTAAATTTTTTGAGTCTCTATTAATATGAATGCTTTTAATTATTTCGCTTTTAAATTAATAAATAATAAGCTTTTAATAATAAAAATTTTAATTGTTGTAATCATTTTGGATTAAACTTTAGAAACAAAGCACTCTGGTGAAATACTTTATTTTTTATTCATTTTATCACCTTGTCTGACATGTTTTTATTGATCGATTTTATTTAAATATATTATGTATTTTTTTTGCATTAATTTTGATAAATTTGTTGGGCTTGTTTAAAACATAACAATTTCTACTATTAATTTTATAATTCCAAATGCAAATTAAATTAATTATTGTCTTTTCATCAGTATGTAATTGACTCTGAATTCATTTTAATTTAACTTTGGCTAAATGTATAACTTTTATTAATTTGTTGTTCAGCAAACTCGGCCTTATTACCATATATTCATTTTTAATATAACTTAAATTAATTAAATTTCACCGATTCTCATTCATTTTTAATAATTAATAAATTTAAAAAAAAATTTTTATCTACGAATAAAAGGAATTTTTATGCAGCTATGAAATAATTCAATTACGTGAGCATAGCGCTTTAGATAAAACGCGTTCCGCTCTACAATCCTGTTGGACAGATTTTGCGCCGCGCCATTTGAAAGGTTTACTACTTGATTTACACAATTTGACTTGATTGCATTTTATATTTCATTATTATTTTTAAATTTTTATTGGTTGCCATTGATATAACAATCATATTAACAATAAAATACTTAAATTATATTAATATATCAAATTTAAAGTATGCAAAAGCAAATTTTTCTTATTAACAGCTTTATCTAGATAAGTATTATTTTTTTTATTTCTAAATTGTTTTAAAAAAAATTATATATAAAAAATAATCCGTGAAGTAAATTGATAAAGCTTTATAATTATTGGTAATTTGATATTAAAGTTTAATAAATTTAACAATGAAACACAATAATTTGTAGCATTTATTTTAAATTAAATTTTTCTCGTGAACCAAAGGTTCTTAGGATAAGTTTTTATTATTCAATCATTAAAGACTTATATTCATGAATAAATTAAATCTTCATTTTATTTTACATTTTGATTTTTCTAATTTAATCTAACTAAAATTTTGAATTTCTTATTATTATTTTATAATTCAATTGATGAGTCCTTACATCACTTCGGTTTTCAAAAACGAATTTCGACACTGTTTTCTTAACTGTCTAATTACAGGTGAGTTCAATTGATAATTTATTTATTTAATATTTTTATTTCTCTATTTCATAGTAGTAATTTGCTTTTTTTTCTATTTAGTTTAAAAATAAATTCTTTTAACGAAAACCTTTTGTCAGAAACGATAATATTAAATTTTTTACAAATTGATTATTTCTTTTTACTTGTTAAAAATTTTTAGGTTTAAAATATTCATTTCTATAAAAAAATTGAGTCTTTTGGTTTTTTATTTATATTTAAAAAATTATTTAATTTTTTTCATTTGCATAGTTTGTTATAAGCATCAATAATAAGGCATTTCGCCATAATAAAACACTAACAAAATTGAGTATTTATTTTAAAAACTAAAAATTTAAATCTATAAGTTGTAAAAGAATTTTTTTAACTATTATTATTTTCATAAAAGTGTTATAATTTTAATAAGCGATTTTACTTAAATACAAAAATTGAAATGTTATTTATTTATTTTTTAATAATGAAATGACAAGATATTCTATGAGCAACTTTTAAATTCATATGTGAAAGTGAGTTAACATTTTTATGTTTTGATATTGTTTTTCTGGGCATTTTTATATTATTTTTTATCGTTTTTATACGGCTAAAAGTTTTTTATTTACGCAAATATTTTTTGGTGAACAAAATTTTAATATAGTTCTTTTAGATGTAAATTAGTTTCTAATTTTGAAAAGCGTTTAAATTTTTAATTATGCTTTATGGGTTTTTAATACATGTTATGCACCATTTTACCCAAGAGCACTTTTGAATAAACTTTCTGAACAAGCGAATGCCATGATTTATATTGAATAAACATTAATGCGTACTTTTAATAAATTATTATTTTAATATTTTTTAGTATTTAATTATGGTACAATTATAGAATAAGGTAATCCATTTATTGAAAAGTTTTCCATCGAATATTAAAATTAAAGACATATGTTTTCCTTTTTTCTGTAAAATATTTTTTATTCATGCTAATTTGTTATTAATTTATTTTTCAAGTAACTTTATATCTTAGATTGTTATATTTGTGTTTACAATTATTTAAATAATTTTTTGATTTACTTTAGTAGTATTTTTCGGTCTATATATGATTTTCTTTCACCGAATAATTCATGTTTCTTTTACCTTTTTGTAATTTACTCACCCGTATAAATAATTTAACATGTTTTTCTTTTTTAAATTCTTTTTTATTGTGTTTATGTCGTATTGCTTAATTTTTTTTTCTCGCATCAGTTCAAATAACAAAAAATTTACATTATATTTTATGAATCTCCTTTCAACAATTTGTAGATCCTTCCTTTTATTTTAATTTATTAACAAAACACAGAAAATATGGTTATTTAAATATTTTTTATTATTATTTTGTATTATTTTTATTTTCAAAAAATTTTCAAAAAAATGTTTATTTATCTATAATTCAAACTTGCTAACCAAATTGACGCTTCTCAGCACTTTCTTTTCATTTCATTTTTTCTTTTCATCCTCTTTCTTAATTATGTTTATACTCAATTACTAATTATATTAAAAAAAATTTTTTTTTTTCTTATTTCAATCGTCCATTGTATATTCATCAATATCAAATTTCTTATAACTATCTATTTCAATTATTTTAAAACTGTTATCATACAGTAGATACTCGTAAAATGCAATTTTTATCTGTATTAATTTTGCCGCATTCCTTGCATCGAACGTGGTGTAGTTCTGTTTCAAAGCGATCGATCAGCCAGATTTGTGGCTAAACCGACACAAAAAAAAAAACAAACAATAAATATTATTTATTTAATAAAAGTTTTTATAATATTTTTGTGCTCAACATTGAAATTCTCTGGATTAATAAAAAAAAAGAATAAATTGATAAATTTTAGAAATAAATAAAAAACAATTTATAATTGCTCAGTTTAACATTCGCCATAATTAAATTTATATTTGATTCTATTAATTTTACTACTTTTAGGTGTGTAGGAAGCCATTTAAAAAAATAAAATAATAATATTTATTCACTAAAAATATTAAATTATAATATTTAGTGGAATAATTACAAAAAAGAAAATAATGTTTAAATAACAAATGCGTATAATTTTTTAAAATATAATAAAAGAATTGAATTTTTAATTAGGCGCCTTTAACCTATAAAGTTTTGCAGATCATTTAATTTAATTTTCATTTAAAAAAGCGGTTTTGGCAATTGTTAGGATTGTTGTCCTTTTGATTTGCTCATTCTCTGTTGTCAATGATTGTACTCGAATACTCAATTGGACATCAAATTGAAGAAAATTTTTAAATAAAATATGTTTTGTTTTATTTCGTTGACTTTATCCTTATTAAAGGTTTTATAATTTTGTATTACAATATAAATGCCAAAGCAAGTATTTTTGCGAAATAATTTCATTTTTTTTACTTGAAACCAGAATCATTTTTTTTGTACTTTGATTTTCATGACTTTTTCAAATTTTCCACCTAAAATAATTAAACACAATAAACATTGAAGTTGAATTGTTTTAAATTTTCATATTGGCTAAATTGGCTCAAAACCCTATGCTAAAGATAACTATATTAAATTTGTTTTTTTTTATTTAATCCAATTTTTTATGGATTAAGATTATGTATTCCGGTATATAGGCATTCATTTTATATTTATATTTTATTTTCATTTATCAATTATGTACTGCTGTATTAAGATATAAACTAGCGGGGTGTGCATACGTGTTTCTGGGGTGCTTAAAGCGCTTCGCGCTTTGGGAGCTTCGCTACCTAGGCTGTTCACGGGGGAAGAGGTACAACCACGGGTGGGAGAGGTACAACTGTGATTAGAAGAGGTACAACCACGGTTTTTTCAGGGATTTTTAGGCCGCTTCGCGGCCTCGAACGGGCACTTCGCGCCCATTTTTAAAATTTTGTTGAGCTCTGACGGGCACTTAGCGCCCGTCTTTCAAATTTTGTTGGGCCTTTTCGGCCGCTTCGCGGCCTCATACGGGCGCTTCGCGCCCGTTTTTATCTTGTTGAGCGATGACGGGCGCTTTGCGCCCGTTTTTAAATTTTGTTGGGCCTTTTCGGCCGCTTCGCGGCCTCATAGGGCGCTTCGCGCCCGTTTTTAAATTTTGTTGGGCCTTTTCGGCCGCTTCGCGGCCTCATACGGGCGCTTCGCGCCCGTTTTTAAATTTTGTTGGGCATTTTCGGCCGCTTCGCGGCCTCATACGGGCGCTTCGCGCCCGTTTTTAAATTTTGTTGGGCCTTTTCGGCCGCTTCGCGGCCTCATACGGGCGCTTCGCGCCCGTTTTTAAATTTTGTTGGGCATTTTCGGCCGCTTCGCGGCCTCATACGGGCGCTTCGCGCCCGTTTTTAAATTTTGTTGGGCCTTTTCGGCCGCTTCGCGGCCTCATACGGGCGCTTTGCGCCTGTTTTTAAATTTTGTTGGGCATTTTCGGCCGCTTCGCGGCCTCATACGGGCGCTTCGCGCCCGTTTTTAAATTTTGTTGGGCCTTTTCGGCCGCTTCGCGGCCTCATAGGGGCGCTTCGCGCCCGTTTTTAAAATTTTTTTGCTCTGACGGGCGCTTCGCGCCCGTTTTTAACTTTTGTTTTGCTTTGACGGGCGCTTCGCACCCATCTTTTAAATTTGTTGAGCTCAGACGGGCGCTTCGCGCCCGTTTTTCAAATTTTGTTTTATTCTAATTAAAAAAACAAATAAATTCTTTAATTTAAAAATAAAAAATAATTAATTTTAAATTAATACATTTATTTACCAAAATTATTTACTTCAAATTAAAAAAAATTATTAATTATTAATAAAACCAAAACAGTTAAATTAATTAAAAGCATTGAAAAATAACCCTAAAATATGAAGAAAAATAATGTACACCGCCCGGATCCGAACCTGCCCCTCCCCCTTATAAGGATGCCTCAGAATCCCCAATCACACAGGGATTCTGAGGTCTTAACGATGTCAAAAGTAAAATCTGATTTCAGATTAATGATCAGCACCCTAAAATACCCCTAAAGACATATTTTTGGAAGATTTTTGGTGAAAAAATTTTTTCACTCAAAAATCCTGGTCACCCCCCTATGGTCCCGAATCCCAAAACCACTTTTATTTTTATAACAATTTTTAAAAATGTGATAAAAATCTAAAATAAATTTTATCTTATAGAGCAAAAAATTGCGGATTTTAGTAGTATTTTAATTTTACAGAATGTCTTTTCAGAAAGGGGTTATGAAATTTTTTCTGAAAAATCGAATTTTTCCAGAAATTCTGGAATAACTTTTTTCTTTTTAGAGATTTAAATTCCTAATTTATCACATAAAATTCTACTTATTTTTCTCTATTTTTAAAGCTTTATTTCATGAAAATAGCCCCACATTGAAATGAGCAGTGAATTTTCAAAATTTAACCCAAAATCCCGAGGGCCAAAAAAATTGAAAAATATTTTCGAATTTTTAAAAAATTCTAAAAATTGTGAAACGAAAAACGAAGGTCATATTCGTAATCAGCATCTCAAAAAACCCCAGAAAAATTTTTTTCACCCCCATTTTGGCCTCAAAAAAAATTTTCGAAAATTTCTAGGGGGCCTAGCTCAAAAATTTTTGAAAATTTTCCAACATATAGGGCACCATTCGATAGAGCTTCGAAAGCTCTACAATTTTGCTCTAAGCCAATTTTTGGCTAAAACCAACCCCTGAGCAGTTATGGGCCCGGGACTCAAATGTCCCGCTTAGGCCAAAATTTTTTTCTATTTCCGGAAAAAAACCGAAATTTTTCCGAAAAAAATACCAGTCGATAGAGCTCGAAAAACTGCTTCCCAAAAGTGCTCTCCGTTTTCCCCGGAAAAATCGGCAAAAAATCCTAAAATTCAAAAACCCCAAAACCTACTTTTAGGCCTAACTCGAAAAATTTTGAAAATTTTCGAAATTTTAAAATCTGGAAAAATCGAGCTTATTGAACTCTACAATAAGTCTGCTGGTCACCCCCCGTCCAGATCAAAGTCTAATGAGTTATTCAATGGGGACTGAACTGGACAAAGTTGGTACTGAAAAGTTGCCAATTTCTGCAGCCCTTCCTATAATAGGTAGAAGCCTGGAATTTTTTTTGACTTTTAGACAACACTTCAACTTAAGTTCCTACCAGCGGAAAGTTTTTGATTGGGGTTTTAGAAAAAAAGTTATGGGCCCTGAAAAAATTATCAGCGATTTTTTTAGGCCGCTTTGCGGCCATTTCTAAATTTGTAGAACGCATAAAAATACTTCGTGGCCTCGGCGCTTCGCGCCCGCTTATAATTTGTTACATGTTACATGAAAATGGAGTGAGTTCATAATTTCTTTCTTAACATGTAGCATGTATTATCATAGTAAAAATTTCAAGGAATTTTTGAAAAATTATTAAGGGGTTTTAGACCGCTTTGTGGCCTATGATGGGCGCTTCGCGCCCATTTCTAAAATTGTGGGGCTCATAAGGACAGTTAGTGGCCTCGGTGCTTCGCCCCGCTTCTAAATATGTTACATGTTACATGAAACCGGAGGGAGTTCATGAATTTTCTCTCTTAACATGTAACATGTAACATCATAGTGAAATATGTTTCATCGTAGAAAAAGTAAATGAATTTTTGAAAAATTATTAAGGGGTTTTAGACCGCTTTGTGGCCTATGATGGGCGCTTCGCGCCCATTTCTAAAATTGTGGGGCTCATAAGGACAGTTAGTGGCCTCGGTGCTTCGCCCCGCTTCTAAATATGTTACATGTTACATGAAACCGGAGGGAGTTCATGAATTTTCTCTCTTAACATGTAACATGTAACATCATAGTGAAATATGTTTCATCGTAGAAAAAGTAAATGAATTTTTGAAAAATTATTAAGGGGTTTTAGACCGCTTTGTGGCCTATGATGGGCGCTTCGCGCCCATTTCTAAAATTGTGGGGCTCATAAGGACAGTTAGTGGCCTCGGTGCTTCGCCCCGCTTTTAAATATGTTACATGTTACATGAAACCGGAGGGAGTTCATGAATTTTCTCTCTTAACATGTAACATGTAACATCATAGTGAAATATGTTTCATCGTAGAAAAAGTAAATGAATTTTTGAAAAATTATTAAGGGGTTTTAGGCCGCTTTGTGGCCTAAGGTGGGCGCTTCTCGCCCACTTCTAAATTTTGTTGGGCTCATAAGGACACTTTGTGGCCTTGGCGCCTCACGCCCGCTTCTAAATTTGTTACATGTTACATGTTACATGAAAACGGAGGAAGTTCATGAATTTCCTCTCTGAACATGTAACATGTATTAATATAATAAAAAGCAATGAATTTTTGAAAAGTTATTAAGTGGTTGTAGGCTGCTTTGCGGCCTAAGATGGGCGCTTCTCGCCCACTTCTAAATTTTGTTGGGCTCATATACAACCACGGTTTTTCAAGGATTTTTAGGCCGCTTCGCGGCCTCGAACGGGACTTCGCGCACGTTTTTAAAATTTTGTTGGGCCTTTTCGGCCACTTCGCGGCCTCATACGGGCGCTTCGCGCCCGTTTCTATATTTGTTGGGCTCATAAGGTAGCGCTTTGTGGCCTTGGAGCCTCACGCCCGCTTCTAAATTTGTTACATGTTACATGAAAATGGAGGGAGTTCATGAATTTCCTCTCTGCGCATGTAACATGTAACATTATTAACATAATGAAAAGCAATGAATTTTTGAAAAGTTATTAAGGGGTTGTAGGCAGCTTTGCGGCCTAAGATGGGCGCTTCGCGCCCATTTCTAAATTTGTGGGGCTCATAAGGACACTTCATGGCCTTGGTGCTTCGCGCCCGCTTCTAAATTTGTTACATGTTACATGAAAACGGAGGGAGTTCATGAATTTCCTCTCTGAGCATGTAACATGTAACATGTATTAACATAATGAAAAGCAATGAATTTTTGAAAAGTTATTAAGGGGTTGTAGGCAGCTTTGCGGCCTAAGATGGGCGCTTCGCGCCCATTTCTAAATTTGTGGGGCTCATAAGGACACTTCATGGCCTTGGTGCTTCGCGCCCGCTTCTAAATTTGTTACATGTTACATGAAAATGGAGGGAGTTCATTAATTTCCTCTCTGCGCATGTAACATGTAACATGTATTATCATAATGAAAAGCAAGGAATTTTTGAAATTTATTAAAGTGTTTAGGCCGCCTCGCGGCATAAGATGGGCGCTTCGCGCCCTTTCTAAATTTGTGGGGCTCATAAAGACACTTGGTGGCCTCGGTGCTTCGCGCCCGCTTCTAAATTTGTTACATGTTACATGAAAACGGAGGGAGTTCATGAATTTCCTCTCCTAACATGTAACATGTAACAGGGTTGGACTACTCGAGGCATGATCATAAAAGTGGGTGTTGTCTCACATAAGGAGTCCATGAACGACTCATTGCACGAGGCCTTTGACGACTCATCACATGGGTTGGGCTACTCGAGGCATGAGTCGAAAATGCCCTGCCTCTTGAAAAGAATTATTTTGCGATCGAGAATACAATGGAGAAAGTTCCTTCTATTGACGAACCCACACCCTTTACCGCGAAACAGCATTTCAGAATAACAAACTAAAATTTTTTGTTAGGGTCTTTGCGTCATCCGACATGCACTTGGTTTCGCTCGTTTAATAAGCTGACACATTGCACTTTTCAATGCAATGGAAACCGGAAGTGCCCTAACTCGCACGTCATCCCTCCTCCCTCCCTTTAGTCCAGGTGGCAGCACTTAATAGCAATATTTAAGTGCAGATGAGAATGAGGCAGCATCGGAACAGTACCGCACACACTGGACTATAGCTCGTTTAATTTATGCAATTAGAGATCCAAGGCTTTGTACATAATCATGATAAGCGCTAAGTGGCGAATAACCTGGAGGCCCCATAAGGGCCGACCAGTTTCAAGACTATGCTCCAGGCTATCACCACCACGCACTCAATATGTTAATGTGAAAAACAGTTGGCATGGCAAACTGGCTTGGATTGCTCTTTTATTGCAATTTGAGCATTTTTGTTGCCACAATATTCAGCACCTTTGCTTGTCCTTGGGCATCGGTCTCCCTTCTTGGAGCGTACACTCGGACGTTGTTCCCGTCCGTTGCCCTTGAAAAGGCAGTGTACAATTGACCCGTGGGAAAATACATCCCTTTCAAGGTCAATCCCAATTGTGCTGATTGTTTGGCCTTGACCTTTGAGTATGGTCATGGCGAATGCAGGTTTTATGGGAAACTGCAAACGCTCATATTTTATGCCGCCAGGCGTTTTGTCCTCGTACACATTGCGTGTTCTTTCAATGAAAAACTTAACTTGGCCACCAACAGCGTTGTTGTTAATGACGCGACCGACCAGGCGATCGTCACCAAGTTCTTCAAGAACGATGCGAGTGCCGTTGATAAGTCCTTCCCTATCACTTTTGTTGATAAGGAGAACAACAACGCTTCCGACCTTGAGTCGCAGACGGTGGGGAGGCATCCCAGAGTCTGAGCGCCGGTTCAACGCTGCCACTTCGGACTCAATTTCATTGATGTCCAGTGGCCGCTCGTCAAGCGGCTTGTCCGTGGACAAATATTCGCGCACTTGACCAGGCACATTCGCCATCATGATTTCGTTGATCTCATCGCACGTGTCAATGTGAGGTGCGAGGATCAGACGATTGAGCAGTTCCTTGTCATTACCAAGGAGTTGTTGGAAGTTTGGGTAGACAAAGTCTATCAACTCTTCCCTGCTCTTTACGAGGAACTGCGGAGGAATCCAGAAATGTTCTCCGGTCTCTCCGAGGCCGATTTGGCGGCACATTTGCAAGTACGCTTGCTGCCCTTGGCCCAACCTCTGATTTATTGTCAATTTCATAGTGGTGAATTGACAAAACAGTGGAGAGGTTTGAAAGCAGGCCGTAACTTGTGCAGTTAGGCCTTCGTGAGGCACGACCGGCAGTGACTGTTTGAAGTCACCGCTGAAAATAACCGTTTTTCCTCCGAAGGGGAGGTCCTTGTGCTGGGGAATTGTCATTTCTTTGCACACGCGGTTAATAACCTCAATCACCGTGTTGTGAAGCATGGTGATCTCATCAATGATGATGAGTTGGGCCTCACGTATCCTTCGAGCAAAGAAGCTTTCAAGCGGAATACTTGGAAGCTTGTCTAGCGAGACTTCTCTGCCGAGACGGAACGTGGAATGGGCTGTCTTCCCATACGGCAGCAAAATAGCTGCACACCCAGTTGATGCCGTGGCAAGCACTTTGTGGGTGTATGGGGGCTTGCGCAAGCGCCTTATGATTTGGCCAAACAGGAATGTTTTTCCTGTACCTCCATCGCCGAAAATGAAGAAACGGCGCGGCACAGTCTGATCCTTTGGATCCGACTGTATTGCCCTCACAACAGCATCAAAGACCTTTTGCTGGTCGCTATTGAGTGGAGGTGGGGTGTATTGTTGTGGCCTTTGATTTGGCTGACCAGGCGGCATATTCAGATCGTCATCGCCAAAGAAAAATTCTTCAACTGCCAAATTGGTATTTTTGGCTTTTGAATTAGGCGGATCTGGAAGACCACAGTGCACGCAACTTAAGTTAAAGTAGTGCAATCGCCAATCAATGTCGGCTAAGGCTTGCAGCTCGCGTGCTTGGCGTATAGCCGCACTGGTGATGCCCTGTGGATTGTACATTTGGTCTTTGTACTTGTTCCACAGTTCTAGAGCATTGCTCGGCTGCCCGAAGACGAGGATGCTCACGAAGAGCCATCTCATCTGGTCAGGCCAGCGATGCAAGGCTGCCTCGCCGAGCGTTTTGTGCCAAATTTGGTCATCTTCAAGAAGCCCGTGCTGTAAAGCGGCCTCTGTGAAGGTGTTGTACTGCTGCCCGTTGACCAGTTTTAAGTGGTCCGGATCACCGGGAAAGTGACGCATTAACGCATAGAGCGCAAATCTTTCCCGGTCCGTTGGAGGGACAGGTACAACACGACCGATTGGGGGCCTTTTGCTAGGCTTCCTTTTATAAAGGATCCATCGGTTCTTTTCCCAGAGAAATTGCTCTGGAACTTTTTCAAAAAGCATGTCCTTAAGCGAAGGAACATGCTGCCATTCATTTTGCCATTGCTTCCAATAGGCAGAGCATGGCGTCTCGGGGAGTTCGCCTCGCTGAATTTCCTCAGCTTTGCTCACCAGTTGGAACGACCTGTATACAACGGGCTGCTGGTTTGGCAAATGAATGGACAAATGAACAACGTGATGTGAAAGTTTTGCAAAAGGCATTGAATGCACAACTGCAAAAGCTTCCGTAGCACCACGGAAGTTCATTTTAGCATATTGAGCCGGCTCATCGATACCGATTTTGCTGCCGGACTCCTCTTTGCACTCGACATAACAATGTCCTGGCCCTTTGAAAGGGTATTTGAGTGCATATTTTATGTTTGCTTTGTTACCGTAAGCAAACAACACGTTGTGGTGTACTCGGTAACGCAGCAAAATGTATGGGTTGTACGGCACGACTTGCGAGTTGTCGTATATTAAGCCGTTCACCTCAATTTGGGCACCACCATCGGTTGGGCTAGGCCGGTAATATAACGCTGGCCTATCCGGGTGCAAAATCGTACATTTTGAAAACGGGGCAGGAAAGCCCTTTTTGCACCGCCCAAAGTTGGGGTCACGTGGACCGCACCAACTATCACTGCATCTGTGCAGTTGCATATGCATTAGTTCGCGGACTTCGCGATGCATCTGCGCAATCGGCGAGTCATCATCTTTGTCCGGCAAAGATGGTATATGTGCCCATATATATTCCTGAATGACTTCTGGAACTGCGTCCAGATCAGTCTGGGCGACAATGTGCGCGTGAGGACCACCACGTCCTTGGAACTCCATGGACTCTCCCGAGCCAAGGATTGTTCCGAAGAAACCCTTATCATAGAGTTCGTGGTGGAAAACAGCAATTTTGCTGCACCATACACGCATCCACATGTCAAAACGGTCAGTGAACATTTGACCATTTTTGTAAATGTTCTCCTTAAACTCAGGCCACTCACGGTTGTTCGTGAATGTGATGAAGAGCCGCGCCTTTTTTGGGTTATGACAACGCGCAAAAATGGTGTTGCAGTCTTCATACATTTTTTTCCAATACTGGAGACAATTAACATTTCTCGGTGAAAGGCGAACAACACTGCCAATGTCATCGACAGTCTTTGGTCGTGCATTGGGGTTTTGCCGAGCTTGCTGCTTATTGTAATGGTTCACCAAATACTGCAGCAAATTTTTCGGAGTACTTATGCGCAGGTCCATGTCCGGACGGCGCAAAAAAGAGGCAATTTGCCAGTCAATTTTGGAAGCTTGGTCTAGGACCCAGCGTTGTCCAAGGCCACCGCCACATGACAGAATGTGGTGGTATTGCAACTCAACATTTTCATCCCTTATTGCGAGATGGTACTTGCAGTAATCTCGCAGGGAGACAAACTTTTTCGATTTGTCAATGCGAGTTGTCTCTGACTGCATCGATGCTTCAGATCCGGCATCTGACGATGCAATTGACTCTGTCTCGCACATGTCATCATCGGACATTGCATCGGTGTCAAACATTTGGTCGACACATTGGTCACTTTTCCGCTTTCTTGAAGCGGGTTTAGCATATGGCATGCCAATTTTGTATCCATCGTCGCCCTTAGGCAAGATAAGTGGATATGTCAAGCTATCAGTCCATGGATTGAAAGGGGCAATTTCGTTAAGCTGCCCTTGCTTGTTTTCAACCCAAATCCCTTTAGTTGCCGGGGCACCATTGGGATCCGCATGAATTGCAAACATCCCTTCACCCGTTGAGGGGGTGATTATCTGGTGGGGATGCAACTTCGGGTCTTTCATACCACTCGGAGCTGAGCGCTCATTCAACAAAGTCATTCTGAAGAACCGAAGTTCTTCAGTCCTTTGTTGTCTTAACAACTCCTGGAGCTGTTCACGAGCCTGCTTGTAGGCCGATGCAGCCGGGTGGTTTTCTTGGATCATTTTTTCCAAGATTTCAAGGGTCTCATCATTAAGCTGATGCCCCTGCACAAACTCTTCCTCGTTTGTGATTTTTCCCCCAGTAAATGTGGGATTTTTTCGTCGCTGCTCCATGGCTTCGACTGGATCCAGAATGTACAACTGACCAAAGCCAGGAATCTGGGTTGTGCCAGCCTGCATGCTGCTTATGCGGCGATGGAATTCTCCATTGAGAATTACTGCCATCGGTCCGCCTGCAGGACATGGCTTATTGCCAGCCGAAACACTCGCAAATTGGAGCAAATTATTGTAACGCGACATTTGCCGATACAAATTCTTTCCCTTCACGGGATTGTTTTTCCCCACAATTAGCTCTTCAAGCTCTTTTGGGTGGGGTTTAGTTTTGGCAACACAACTCTTCCCTGACGACAGCAAAGGCTGCTGTCTCATGCGGGAAAAGAAGTGCTCCACAATGAGAGCACTTTTTTCGCCAAGCTTACCAGAATCTGAGTATTCCGGATAATGCTTTGCCGCTGCGGCAGCACAACACCAGCCCTTGTGGACAAGATTGACACCGTTTAGTAAAGGTGTAACTTGGCTGAGAGTATTTGCCGATGTGCGACGCTTGGTGCGGGTGAAGGAGAACGGCTAATCGAAGCAGATTGCCTGCCTGCCAATGCGCGCTGATCGCCTTGGAGGCGTCTTCGGCCTGACAAATAATTCATCGTCAACCTGCGCAATAGGCTCTTGCGGGATGCAAGACTCCGACACCAAACCAAGCGTGTCGGCTTGGTTTTCACCAGCCACTTGGGCTTGCGTGAGAATGGCATTAACTGCCTGTCCACTTGTCTGTGGTTCTATGATCATTATGTCATCATGCTCATCAACTTCCATTGGCGCAACAGCCTTGGAGGTCGACTGCACTTCATCCGCATGTAGATAGACAATCGGGCAAGGAGTTGGTACTCCTTCCCTCGGATGGTACGGCACATTATCAGAGCCGTAAAGCTCATTGATGTGCCATAAAATGCGTTTCTTTTCATAATTGATGGACAAAGCTGGCAGAAAAAATGTGCGATTGTTCATAAGCCAGGATTCAGCATACAGGCACACAAAGTACCCGCAGCTATTTCCATCGTGTTGGACCGTCAGATTTTCGACATTAACAATCCCGGTCAACACTGTCGACGGCAAAATGTCAGAAATAATCTTTCCAATTTTATCCGTCAGTTGCCAATCCAACCTGCCATAAGGGGTAGGCAAAGAATCGAGAAAATGAGTACCGAACTGGACATCATGGACAATGAGAGTCCAATGTCCAGGGAAATGTACTGGCAAAAGTATGACTTCTGCCGGAACATTAGGGTCGTACCCAAATGTCATATTTTTATATTGAATGACACGGTCAATGCCCATTTGCCACACAGCTGGATCAACAACGACCACTTTTCGTTGTGATATGCTTGCCAGGTATGCTAAATATGCGGCAGCAAAGCCGTCATTGAGAAACTGGGTCAGATCATTCCAACAGGTCTCAATGTATCTTGGGCCAGAACTCGGGGCAAGCTCTGTTTCGCCATCACGTTCGTAAAGGCCAATTGCTGCCCATTTCCAAATTTTGCAGGCCATATTTCGCGATGTGGCGAAATTAATTTGCACTGTGCTGAAATTTACCTTTTCAGGCACAGTTGGCAAAACGGCCATTGATATGGTCGCTTCGGAGCCCTGATCCATTGAAGAGCTTTCGCTCATTGAATCATTTGTTTTGCCCCTGCCTGGGCCGCGTCTCATCTTGGCCGGCCGCCCACCACGGCTTTTTTGCGTTGAAAGAGGCGTTGAAGCAATTGCTTCAATAACAGACCTGGATAGGTCAACATCTTCGACCCTCAATTTTTTGCTGATTGGCGACGACTCAACCTTTTGAGTAGCCGATGTGTTTGCTGTGCCAACTGATGACACACTATTTTGCGAAGCCATAATAGACTCCGCTCTGGCTTTTGAGGGTCTGCCCCTTCTTTTACTTCCAATGGAAGAAGCCGGGGTGCTTAACTGCAAAGCACTAATATTGGGCGTTGTGTTGCCCGGGTGTGATGCCACCCCATTCTCATCTGCACTCCCGTCTGGGACGGGTGAGCGACCTGGGCTGACAGATTGCTCCATCCGCCGTCGGTTCCGCTCTTGTCTCTTCGCTCTTAAATTATTTTGCTTTGAAGGCATCTGAAAACAAAAATGAAGCAACGATGTAAGCATGTGGCAAAATATACAGGAATAACAACCGATAAATCACACGTAAATAAACATTTATCAAAAAATATTTAAAACGAGTGAAAAAAAATGATACATCATCCTGGATCGCCACAGTGAAGCTGCTGCAATCAATCAGCCAGGGCTCACATGTCCCATTTAATTCAATGGGCATTGAGTGCAGAGTTTTAACACATTTGCGGACCACTATCCACCGAGGGGCAGGTCCTCGAACAACAACCACCAAAAGGCAGGTTCTCAGTTTCATCAAGTATTCGTGAAACACTTTGGTTTTACTCCGATATCCTATATTACCTCTCACCAGTCCACTGGTCTTGGCAAAGTGCGGGACCAGCTTCGCACCGGATGTTGGCCGGTAATAATAAGGAAATCATTTGTGACCCATATCCCCAAAAGGGACAGGTCCTCGGACCACAAATTCCCAAAGGGTAGGTCCTGTTATCATCAAGTTTTGACTTGATGAGTTTTGGTTAACTCCGATATCCTATGTTACCTCTCACCAGTCCACTGGTCTTGGCAAAGTGCGGGACCAGCTTCGCACCGGATGTTGGCCGGTAACAATAAGGAAATCATCATTGTAAACCGTGGCCCACAATCCTCAAAGGGCAGGTCCTCGAACCACAGTCCCAAGAAGGGCAGGTCCTTGATGGAATTAGGGTCTTAGCATCACCCGACATGCACTTGGTTTCACTTTAATTTAAAAAGCTGAAACATAACATTTGGAATGTTATGGAAACCGGAAGTGCCCTAACGCAGTCATTTTAATACACAATAAAAACGCGACAGTAACAATATCCCATTAGTGGTAGGTCGCTGTTTACCACAATCCCATAAGGGGCAGGTTGTTGTAACCACTATCCCATGAGGGGCAGGTCGTTATTAACCACAATCCCATAATGGGCAGGTCGTTGATGACCACAATCCCATAGGGGCAGGTCGTTGTTGACCACAATCCCTTAATGGGCAGGTCGTTGATGACCACAATCCCATGAGGGGCAGGTCGTTGTTGACCACAATCCTTTGATGGGCAGGTCTTTGTTGACCACTATCCCATGTGGGGCAGGTCGTTGTGACCACTATCCCATGAAGGGCAGGTCGTTGTGACCACTATCCCATGAGGGGCAGGTCGTTGTTGACCACAATCCCATTACGGGCAGGTCGTTGTTGACCACAATCCCATTACGGGCAGGTCGTTATTGACAATCCATCAGATGTAAATTTGATGTAGATTCTTGCCGTTTTAGCTCTGTTACGGGGTGGGTCGTTGAACGACTCATTGGGTGAGTCGTTAGACGACTAATTTAATTCGGAGCGAGTTTCGATTTTTGACGACCCATATGGTGGATCGTTGACGACACATCCCATAAGAAAAACATTATTGGAAGGATCGAATTGACACTCAGTCAAAATGGCATAGCAAATTTTCGGGGGGGGGCGACTGATAATTTTTGGCTTGGAAAATTGAACGACTCATGGGGTGAGACGTTGACGACTAAGTATCTCTAACTGTATCCCATGTGTGCAGACTCTTGCTGTTTGAGGTCTGTTACGGGGTGAGTCGTTGAACGACTCATGGGGTGAGTCGTTGAACGATTCATGGGGTGAGTCGTTGAACGATTCATGGTGTGAGTCGTTGAACGACTCATGTGATGAGTAGTCAGACGACTCATCACATGAATTGGAGATAATCGAGACATGAGTCGACTATAAAAATTATAGTAAGTGAATGAGGACTGAAGTGTGAACCGTTGGTCACCCTTTTATAGTGCCACTACAGAAAGTGGGCGTGGTCTCACGTGATATTTTATATCTGTTACGGCGTGAGTCGTTGAACGACTCATTGCATGAGTCGTATGACGACTCATCACATGGGTTGGACTACTCAAGGCATAAGTCGAAGGAGTCCTTGAACGACTCATTGCATGAGTCGTTTGACGACTCATCACATGGGTTGAACTACACGATGCATGAGTCAACTAAGAAAAATTATACCAAGTGAATAAGGAATGAAGTGTGGACTGTTTGGTCACCCTTTTATAGTGCCACTACAGAAAAGTGGGCGTGGTCTCAAATAAGGAGTCCTTGAACGACTCATTGCATGAGTCGTATGACGACTCATCACATGGGTTGGGCCACTCGAGGCATAAGTCGAAGGAGTCCTTGAACGACTCATTGCATGAGTCGTATGACGACTCATCACATAGGTTGGTAGATAGTTTGGGGCTAATAATATGTTTGGCTCGGAAAAATATGATGGGGTGTACATTGAGTTAGAGAAGTCAGAGAAAGGTGTACTATTTCCCCTTTACTCTTGTGTCTCTAACTGCCTCTCACATGAAAAGTGGGCGTGGTCTCAAATAAAGAGTCCTTGAACGACTCATTGCATGAGTCGTATGACGACTCATCACATGGGTTGGACTACTCGAGGCATGAGTCGACTAAGAAAAATTATACTAAGTGAATAAGGAATGAAGTGTGGACTGTTTGGTCACCCTTTTATAATGCGACTACAGAAAAGTTGGTATGGTCTCAAATAAGGAGTCCTTGAACGACTCATTGCATGAGTCGTATGACGACTCATCACATGGGTTGGACTACTCGAGGCATAAGTCGAAGAAGTTCTTGAACGACTCATTGCATGAGTCGTATGACGACTCATTAGTCGTATGATGACTCATCACATGGGTTGGACTACTCGAGCCACCCTGTGTAACATGTTGGAGAAAGTTCCTTCTGTTGGCGACCCACCCCGTGGAGGGTTGGACGTCTTATATGGCAAGACGACTGATGGCATGAGTCGTATGACGACTCATCACATGGGTTGGACTACTCGAGGCATAAGTCGACTAAGAAAAATAATAATAAATGAATGAGGAATGAATTGTGGACTGTTTGGTCACCCTTTTATAATGCGACTACAGAAAAGTGGGCGTGGTCTCAAATAAGGAGTCCTTGAACGACTCATTGCATGAGTCGTATGACGACTCATCACATGGGTTGGACTACTCGAGGCATAAGTCGAAGAAGTTCTTGAACGACTCATTGCATGAGTCGTATGACGACTCATCACATAGGTTGGTAGATAGTTTGGGGCTAATAATATGTTTGGCTAGGAAAAATATGATGGGACGTACATTGAGTTAGAGAAGTCAGAGAAAGGTGTACTATTTCCCCTTTACTCTTGTGTCTCTAACTGTCTCTCACATGAAAAGTGGGCGTAGTCTCAAATAAGGAGTCCTTGAACGACTCATTGCATGAGTCGTATGACGACTCATCACATGGGTTGGACTACTCGAGGCATAAGTCGAAGAAGTCCTTGAACGACCCATTGCATGAGTCGTTTGACGACTCATCACATGGGTTGGACTACTCGAGGCATGAGTCGACTAAGAAAAATTATACTAAGTGAATGAGGACTGAAGTGTGGACCGTTTGGTCACCCTTTTATAGGGCCACTACATAAAACTGGGCGTGGTCTCAAATAAGAAGTCCTTGAAACAATTCATTGCATGATGAGGATTCAGACAACTCATATGTTAGACGACTCATGACATGAGTCGTCCATGAGGGTTGGAAGTCTTATGTGGTAAGACGACTGATGGCATGAGTCGTTGATGCCTCAGAATCCCATCCACGCAGGGATTCTAAGGTCTTAACGCTGTCAAAATTAAAATCTGATAACAGATTCGTGATCAGCGTCATAAAATACCCCTAAGGACATGTTTTTGAAAGATTTTTGGAGAAAAAATTTTCCAACTCAAAAATCATGTGCACCCCCCTTTGGTCCCGGATCCCAAAATCACTTTTATTTTTATAACAATTCATAAAAAAATGATAAAAATGTAAAATAAAATTTATATTATAGAGCAAAAAATTGCGGATTTTTTGAGTATTTTTGTTTTCCAAAAAACCTTTTCAGAACCAAGCTGTGAATTTTTTTCTGAAAAATCGAAAATTTTCAGAAATTCTTGAATAACTTTTTTTGCACTCATGATAGAAAGACCAAATAAAAGGCATAAAATTCTCCTTATTTTTCTCCATTTTTTGAAACTAAAATTAGAAAAATTAACCTACCCTGAACTGAGTTATGAATTTTCAAAATTTTACCCAAAATCCCGAGGGCCAAAAAAATGAAAAAATTTCAGATTTTTTTAAAAAATTCTAAAAAATCCGAAACAAAAAACAAACATCATATTCGTACTCAGCACCTTATTTTACCCCAGAAAAATATTTTTCACTCAATTCTTCAACCGAAAAAAAATTTTTGAAAATTTCTAGGGGGCCTAGCTCGAAAATTTTTGAAATTTTTCCGACATAAAGCACACCATTAGATAGCATTTTAAAAGCTCTACATTTTTGCTCTAAGGCAATTTTTTGCTAAAATCAAACCCTGACGAGTTATGGGCCCGGTACTCAAATGTCCCGCTGAGGCCAAAAATTTTTTCTATTTCCGGAAAAAAACCGAAATTTTTTCGAAAATCCCACCAATCGATAGAGCTCGAAAAACGATGTTTTGAAAGTGCTCTCCGTTTTCCCCGGAAAAATCTGTAAAAAATCATAAAATTCAAAAACCAAAAAACCTCCGAGGGGGCCTAGCTCGAGAAATTTTGAAAATTTTCGAAATTTTAAAATTTGGAAAAATCGGGCTAACTAAACTCTACAATAAGTTCGCTGGTCACCCCCCGCTCAGTTCAAACGCTAATGAGTTATTCGCCTGGTACTGAACTGGACAAAGTTGGTACTGAAAAAGTCCACGGACCTACAGCCTTCCCTATTAGAGATAGAGGCCTGGAATTTTTTATGTATTTTAGAAAACACTTCAACTTAGCACCCTCACAGCGGACCTTTTTTGATTCGAGTTTCTGAAAAAAAGTTATGGGCCTTCAAATGCAACAAAAAACAGGAAATCGGTCCCTGGTACTGAGTTGGCCACCGAACCGGAAAATCCGTATTTTTCCCGGATGCCCCGTCTGGAGCTACCCCTCGGTGCAAAATTTCAGCCCCCTGCGCTTAGCCGTTCCCGAGATTTTGTTTTTGGGAACGAAACCCCTTGTCAATATAACGTATATATAATAATATTTTTATATTTTTGTGTTTAAGCATTCGTGTTCTCTCATGTATCATTTTATGTGTAATTTGTTCAGTGACATTCCTAATTATTAAATTGGATCTTATCATATTGTTTTTATTAAATTTTTAATTTTTTGCGGCAATGTTACAATTGTAAATGTTATGTATGTAAGTGATTTTTTCTTCACCAGGTTTTCAACCCTTAATTTAAATTAATTATTAAAATTAATCTATTTTTAATTTTCATAATGCCGATAAAAATGCCGCTCCAAACTTTTTTGTTTAATAAAATACAATTTTTATTTTTAAAATTTTATTTATTTTATTTTTTACATTTATGTTGATATTTTATTTAAATAGGAAACGGAAAAATGTTTTTCATTTTATCTAATTAAATATTAAGTTCCAAATAGGTTTCACATCCAATTTTTCCCCCTAACAATTCATTGAATTTTATTTTTTTTATTCATTTATATTTTTATTTGACATATTTGCAATATAAAGGCATATCTTTGTGCTTAGCTATTATATATTATTTATAAATTGTGATAATTTAATATTATCTCATTAAGAAAGAATTTTAAATAACAAAAG
This sequence comes from Heterodera schachtii, assembly GCA_023374025.1. Classification (NCBI taxonomy): domain Eukaryota; kingdom Metazoa; phylum Nematoda; class Chromadorea; order Rhabditida; family Heteroderidae; genus Heterodera; species Heterodera schachtii. The sequence goes on from SIJG01000179.1 coordinate 37,650, forward strand.
TTTAAAAAATAATTTTTGGACTATTCTCCTGGCTAATGATTTGCCCAAGATTGAATCTATTATATTATTTTTTGTTTGATTACAGTCGCAAATAATTATATTTTTTGAGATTTTGAATGAATTTTTCTTTTGCAATTCATTTTATAAAAAATAAATATATTTTTCATATTTTATTACATAAAAAAATAAATTTTTCTTTGAGTATTCTTTTATTTATTATATGAATATTAATTTTTTTGTAATTAATTTATTTGTTCAAGGTATCAAAAGTTTAATTTATAATCAATGTGCTATATAAGATAACGAAAAGGGGGTAATTTCAGTTTTAAAAATAAACAAGCTTATAATTAGAGCCCGGCGCGAGAACGAATCCCGCGTTATTATTACAATATATTTGAATTAAAAAAGGAATAAGATTTTTAAATTTTATCAAATTCTCTATACTTCTTGTAATGTATAAAATCATTAGAAGACCAAATTTCATTATGATAAATTTACAAAATAAAATAAATTGATTTAAGTTAATTAAAAAATAAACAATTGGAAACAAATTAATAGAAATAATTACAAAGTAAACATTGACAATAAGAATTGTCGTTAGAATATATTAAATTTTCATAAAAAATAAAATAAAGTTCAACAAAAATTTGAAATTGTCAGTTATCAAAAAATTAAAGAAAAAATTAATTGAATATTAAATAAAAATATATAATGAATAAAGTATTATATATAAAAAATTTAATATTGCGTAATATTAAAAGGTGACAATTATAACAATTTTAATTAATTGATAAATATGTGAACTTTTTTGCTACCTAATAAATAAAAAAACGTTTAATTATGGGATTTAAAGAGATGAATATTGGAAATCATAAGCGACATATGATGAAAAATATTGGCAATCAAATATTACCTCATAAACATCCTTAAACCTAAAAAAATTAAATAAAATTATTATTGGTTTTTTCAACAAAAAGTTTCTGTCCCAACCGTTTTTGTGGGAAAAGCCTTTAAAATGATTATATTTTTTTTTAATTAAATTTTTCAAACCAATTAAATTAAAGGTAATATGACGAATGAAAAAAATGAATTGATAAATTAAATAAATAAAAATGTATCAAAGGTAGTTCATAGCACTGAACATGAATCAAATTAATATTTTCAATAAAACCTATATATAAATAAAAGTATGTGCACATAATGGCATATAGGTGTGAGTAAAATATTTACTACAAAATAAAAACAAATAAATATTAGCATTTAAAAATGAAAAACAAAAGAATATAACATCTTCCCGCCTGCATGAAGAAGGCCCAAACCTGGAGCGATTTACTCGGTAATATTGGTTAATTTCATTGTTATAAAAAAATTTAAAGAAAAAAATTACAGAAATAATAATGATTTGAAAAATAGAAAATGATGGGTGGTACCGCGTACGAGAATTTCAAAATCATTAAAAATGTAATAAAGAAATGTAAATTTAATTGGTTAAAATAATAACCAGCACATTTTCCTTATTCTAATTATTTATAAATAATGATAATAAATTCTAATCTAAATGCTGATGTAAACAACATTAGAATCAATTAATTTATGTAATTAAGCATAATAAAAATTAAAAGAAAGTAAAAACAATAGATTTAATTTAAATTACAATTGTAATTAAAATTCTTTTGAATTGAAAGTAATCAAATAATATTTCAACAAATTATCTTGTCTATTTATTGACTTTTAACCTAAAAATTTCTATGAAACAAGCTATATAATTGTATTAATTAGTTAAATATTTAAAAATTGAAATTATCAGCCACATAAAAATACAAGCCATGGATTACGATAATAATTGTTTCTTTTACAATAATAATATATAATACAAAGATTATTTATAATAAGCAGGTTGGCATCCAATTTAAATTAATTAAAATGAAAATACTTTTTAAAAATGGAAAACAATAGGAAGAAACTGAGAACAATGTTCGCTCACAGACATGATTATTAAGGAAAATGAAATAAGTACAAAATTGTTTAAAAATAAAATACAATGCTTTTAATTTGAAGTTTTAAAATATTTTTTAATTGAAAATCTACTAAATTAACATGTTATATTCTTTCACCTTTTTATTTATTTATGATTTAAAAATAATAATACGAGAAAAGAACACAGACAAAATCTTTCAATTGACGTTTTTTTGTATTTGTTCAATTTAAGATAAAATATGTAATAAATACTGAGTAAATAAACAAATAAAAATTAGCTAAAGACATTTTTTTAGCTCAATAACCAAAATAACAAAATAAATTTTCTGCAATAACAATCTAATTTAAGAAATGAAATAAATTACAGAACAATTTAAGATATGCAGAATATTGTTGACCGTCCTAATGAGTTTAAAAAGCTAATAAAAATTTCCTCAACAAAAAATTAAATATTAAAAAACTAATAAAATTTAAAAGAAATACATACATACGAAAAAAAAAATTAATCTTAACATTAAGATGCACATAAAGTAGTCTTAATTTATTCAAATGAATTTTGTTTTTTAAAATATAAAAAATTAAAATATAAAATCGGAATAAATTATTTAATTTATATTCATAAATAGTTTTATGCATATCTAATTTTTTATATTGCCATTTAATTATGAAATTCTTGAAAATTATACGCACAAATAAGCACGAAAAACGCGTTTTCCGCATTGTTTGGGGTGTCTATGATGACTTTTATAATGCCTATTTTTGCCTATTTTGGACTTTTTGTGCTTAATGCCTATTTGCCTATTTTTGTGTCTATTTCGCCATTTTTGACGACTTTTTCAGGATTTTGAGAAAAATCCTTACCAAAAATGCAATAAAAATGAAAAATATACCCCTAAGAAACGACCTAAAAAATTTCAGAAAATAAATTCTTAAGAATTAAAAAAAAATTTTCACAAAAATTCTTTCCCAAAAATTAATTATTTTTTCTTCATTAAATTTTTTGTTTAAAAAATTATTTTTATCGAAAACAAATTTAAAACAATAGAAATATAAGCAAAATAATTTTTTAATTAATTTTTACTTGTTTTAATACTTAAAAAGCGTTAATAAAAATTTTTTTTGCCTATTTTAGTGCCTATTTGATTATTTTTGTGCCTATTTAATGTTTATTTTGCGATTTTTTGTGCCTAAAAAAAGAAGCCCTAGTCATGTTAAATAAATTGAAATATATTTAATTGTTTATTCTATAATCCATAATAAACAGCTTTATCAATAAATAAAGTAAAAAAAGCTTTATATTTATTAATCATTAAAATGCCAAAATTTTAAATAAATAAAAAAACACGGATTCACACTAAAGTTAAAATTGCTAAACGAATTCGCAAAAAAAAATACACATAAAAATAATAATTCAGTAAGAAAAAGATTATAAAACAGATAAGATATTATGAAAAGAAGAAAAAGTGAAATTTTTGATTATTGTGACGTTCAGTCGCTAAAATAAATAAGAATAAAATTAATAAAATGAAAAAGCATAAAATGTACATAACTTTTTAATTTATATGGAACAACGACAACGGCAAATCCGAAGATAAACGATGCATGAGATTAAAATAGAAAAAATGATAAGAGAGAAAAATTAAAATAGTTTATATACTTTAATAATAAAGCACTTTCACAATATGTTATACAGCTTAAAAATGGAACTTATAATTAAAAGCAAAAAATAATTTAATTCAAAATAAATCAACTGTAACCTTATTTAATATAATTAGTTTATTAAAAAAGTTAAAAATTAATATAAAAAATTAATTTTGTATAATTATAAAAAAATTTAACCAATAAAAGAAGATTAATTGTTTTAAACCATGAATTGGAGAGAAATAAAATTAAAAAATTAATTATTACTCAATAATCTTTTTTTGATAAATTAATTTTAATTTATAATATAAATATTGCTTTATTTAATTTTTCGGAGAAAATAAAAAATATATAATTGTATCAATATATATCAGATAATTAAACGAGTTAAAAATTATTTTGTCCTTTTTACAACCAAGAATAACATTCTAATACTGGTAAAGTAGCCTAAAATTTTAGAGCGTTTTTTTGTATTAGTTAAATTGTACTTACATTTATGCTTATTAAAAAAATTTTTTTTAAAGTTTTATATTAAATAATATTTATTTAATTTAATAATTTATATTAAAATTATTTTTTTATTAATGAACTAATTCATAAAAATTATATGCATTTTTTGTTTTATTCAAAAAAATAAATTAAAAATTCATATAAATTAAAAAAAATGGTAGATTTAACCAACATCAGCTCACCGAATCCTTAAAATAAAAAGTTTTTTCAATACAAGTGAAATAAATAAAAAATTATATTTATAAAAATAATTATTTATTAAACATGTCAAAAGACCTAGAGAATTTTTAAAATGAAAGCTATTTTATAATTATACTTAATAAACGCGAAAAAATGAATTATTGCCGAAGAATTTAGTCCCGGTGATTGGAATCGAGTCGAAAACCCCCGTAAGGCCGTAGACTGAGTTCCAGTGATTGCCAAGCAGAAGAATTGGTGAGATAATGCTAATGAATTAAGTCCCAGTGATTGGGATGCCGGGGGGGAGATTGAGTTCGGGTGATAGAAATGCCGAAGAATTGTTGTGCTTAAGTCCCATCGCTAGTGGTTAAAAATTAAAGAAAGATCTTTCATAAAGCCAAAAATAAATTATAATTCCTTAGTTGCAATATCAATGATTATTATTTTCTTTAATAAAATTTTAATTAATAATTTCACGAACGAATATAAAGTAATAATAAACAATATATAAATTACTTGAGAACCTTTTTCTTATTTGTTAAAGAAATAAAAATATTCATTGTTTTTTAGCTTAACCACAACACAAAATCCAAAATTAAATGTTAAATGTAAGAAAGAAATAATCAAGAAAGATTGAAATAAATAAATTAAATTATTTTATCAAAATAAAAACTTCAAGCTTTGAGTTCCGCATGCACTCGAACATCTCATGTTCATGTGAAGAGCATGAAGAAAAACCCATATTGAATGTGAAAATTTTATAATATCCAATTATATTGCATTTAATTATTCCAATGAAAGCAAATTTAAGAAAATTATCCAATAAAGAAAATAAAATAAAATTTTATCATTAAGTTTTAACAATATGATTATTGTAATCAATAAAAATATAAAACCTTAATCTTTCATGATCATTCAACAAACGAAAAAATTAATAATAAATAATTGTTGTGATGAGAATAATTAATAAATAAACTAATTTTTAAAATTAAAATGAACCAAAAAATAAATTTAAAAAGTTTTCAAATGAAATTTTTTTCCTTCGATCAGATTTAAAAAGAAAAAACAAAATAAAATAATTTAGTATACAATTAATTCTTATAGATTCTGATTAAAAAATTATAATTTCTGAAGAAAAAGATTAAATATAATAAATTTCAAAATTTAAAGGTAAAAAATTAAATTTTTTTTCTTTTAAATCTTTATTCCGACATTAAATTAATCATTCTTTTTATTAAAATAACTATTTATTATAACTTATTTAAAATTATTAGTTTTTTGATTATTCATATTCGTAATTTGTATTTTTGCGAAAAAAAAATTTTTTTTTAATTTTTTTTTTGATTTAATAATTTAAAGTTTTCAAAAGTCATTTTTCTAAATTCTATTGTTTCAATTTTGTTTAATTATTGGTTTTGTATTATTTGTCATAATTCTTAAAATTTGGTATTTATGTTTATGCTAAAAAATGTGAAAAAATATGTTAGTAAAATAGACAAAAATTTGTAATAAACCTACTTAAATATAATGATGAAATTAAAACATGAAAAGTTTTTGTTTATGCAATTGTTCTTATTTTGTATCTGCTAATAGATAAGATTCGTTTTGCTTCCGTTTTATTTTTGAATTTGTTTATTTTTTTAATTATGTATAAAATGTAAGTTAAATGTTATCCAAATTATATGTCAATTAATTATACAAATTATGTGGATTGTCGAGGATTTGCAGTGTAAATAAAAAAATAAATTGATAGTCGTCGATATACAAATGAAAAAAATAATTCGAAAAAGTTTTATATAATATTCATTAGAAATTTTAATATGTTTTTATAATTTATTTTAATTTAATATTTATTTTATCTGCTAACAGGTTTTATTTTTAAAGTTCATCTATTTATTTAATTCATGTCAAAGGACACCCTGTCATTTATGTTTTCGTTAATATATTTAAATTTGAATTAATGAAATTAATTTAAAAATATTTGTATATGTGTTTCAATATTGTTTTCATACATAATAAATTCTTTTTTACATTATATTTTAGTTGCTCGACTTACAAATTATATGTACAAATATTTATATATTACAATAAATCTTCGTTAATTGTTAATTACTTCTTCAATTGCTAGATTGAATTTTTTATTTATTATTCATTAATTTTTTATTTTTATAGAAAGTGAATTATTTGCTTGGTTCAATTTTTTGAATAAAAATAATTGATATTGTTCACCACTTAATTTTATATTTTGTATATTATTTACTATTTATTCTCCTCACGTTTAATGAATTAAAACTATGCCAGTGCTGTTGTTGTGAATTAAAATAATTTAAATGTTATAGTATCTATTTTAAATTGTAAAAATTAATCTTCATGATTTTTCAGTTTTTTATTTTTATTTTGGTAGTTATTTTATAATTTTCAACTACATAGGGAGACCACTTGAATTATCGATTGATTGGCTTCGCAGCTTTTTTTCTCTACCTTTTTTTCTCTTGCCTATATGTAGTCTCTAACCGCTATTAATTTTAACTATTTTTGAATTATTTTAAATATTTTAATTTAATTTTAAATTATTTTTTAAATTTAAATTTTTATTTTAAATTGAAGAAAAATTCAAAAACGGTGGAATCGAACCTTTGGTTCAGGCTGAAGCCTTAACCACTCGGCCATGTAGCACTGGGGAAAAAGGAAGTTAAATTTGTTTATGTTTGTTACCCGATAAACGGTGAGAATTGAATGAAAGGAAATAGTATGTCTTTCATAGAAAGAAAGGATGGAAGAGCGGCCATTTTTTTTGTAACATTCTTTATTTTCAGCAAATAAATATTTATTTTTAAATAATTTTATTCGCAACTAAAAAAATGTTTTTTGTTCGATGGAGGCGGAGTGTCTCCCTGTCCCAACAATTTTCTTCTGCTGCTAAAGCATTCACAAATTTCACTTTTAAAATTGCAGGTGTTATCCCATAAATTTCATTTCTTATTCAATTTAAATTTTATTATTTTTATAGAAAAAATGATCCCAGGGCAGCAAAATGTTGGCACCCCATTCCAATACACTAATCCAAATTGTCAAAACAGTGGTCAGCAGTTTCAGGCAATTTATTGTGTTTTATTTTACTAAAATAAACCAAAAATTTGCGTATTTAAATTTCTTTATTTTTATTTAGCCAATGATCCCGACCGCACTTGGGATTCAGCCCGTGTCTTCAGTAATCCATGGCACTCCTTCAGCTGGCACATTTCAACCAACTTTTTCAACAGTGCCACAGGCAATTCAAATTCATTAATTTAAAAAAAATCTTTGGTTTTTTATTTTCAAAAAAAATTCTTAAAATGTCGGATTTAATTATTCAAATGGGTATTTAGCATTTTGTTTCTCATCCTTTTGGGATGGGTCAGTTGAATGGCGCCTACCAAATGCCCGGGGCTTATCAAAACTCTTCGTCTGCTTCACAGGCAATAAATTATTCGAGTTTTTTTCTTTAAATACATTATTTTTAAATTATTTAGCAAATTGTTGTACCTCCGAATCAAATGCCTCCCCCTTACCAAAACGCCTCTCTTGTGCATCAACAACATCAGGCAATTTGATAATTTTTTTTTGATTTACAATTTATTTGTTTGTTAATAGTTTGTGTCCCCAGCAACTAACCAAATGCCGGGCAATTTCCAAAATGCCTCTTTTGCTCAGGCAATCAAATAATATAAATCTAACCAATTTTATTAGTCTGTTTAGCTGTTTGTTCCGTCAGCTCAAGTCTCGAATAATTTACAACATGCTCAACACAATAACCAATCATTCTCTCAGGTTTAAAAATCAATTTTCTATTATAAATGGATTATTTTTTGAGTTTTAAAATTTTATAAAAAATCGAATTTTTCTGCATTTAAAAAAATGATATTGGGAAGCGAAAAATACTAATTTGGTGCTATATTAATTGAGAAATTCTTAAAGAAGCGATAAAAAATATCTTGCTAAAGTTGTTGATCTTTGAACAAAAAAATTGCATAATTTTAAAATTCTTTAGAAGTTTAAGCCATTTTTGTCAAATTTACTTATTAATGTTTTTATGGAATTTTAGCATTTTTTTTGTAATTACAGAATCACGGCGAATCAAATAAATTAAAGAAATTTTCAGTTGGCGCCGGCATTGCGTGCCAACAACAATCAAATGATCACACATGCCATGGTTGCCCCCCAAAATGCCGATAATTCGCAGAATTTTCAGGCAAATAATTCAAAAAAAAAATTGTTTTTAATAAAACTTTTATTTTTTTTTGTTTCCTTCAGCCCGCGAATTGGTCAAATCATTTGCCTGGTACCCAACAAAATGTCGGGACTCATCTTTCATCCAATTTCCAACCACAGCAACAACAAAATTGCCAGAATCTTCAAGTAAGTATTCTTTTTTTCAAATTTAAATTTCAAATACCCTTTATTTTTATTAAAACATTTTTTTTTGTTTCTTTCAGCCCACGAATTTGTCAAATCATTTGCCTGGCATCCATCAAAATGTCGGGACTCATCTTTCAACCAATTTTCAATCACAGCAACAACAAAATTGCCAGAATCTTGAGGCAAATAATTTAAAATTATCACAGTTTTTGTTTGAATTTCAATTTTTTCAGCAATCTCGCCAATTATCAGAACAAATGGTAGTCCCAGGACTTAGCGAAAATGGCACGACTTCGTTTGATTTTATGGTTAAATCGGTCTCCAATTTCAATCAGATTTTACCGTAAGAAATTTACAAAAATTCAGTTCTATTAATTTTTTTGTAGGCCAATACAATTATTCGTTTCATCTTTGGATTTCCGTGAGGCTCAATTAACCCCGAATGGCCCAATGCGGGTTTGTAATGCTATTCTAATCAACGGAGAGGGAAAGACAGTGGAGGTCTCGGCTTGGCGCTTACAAGCGGATGTGTTAGCATCAGCTATGAGAGGCTGTTTGTACATTTTCGTAAATTGTCGAGCCAAACCACCGCGAGAAAGGACCAATTGCTGGTTCAGACTGAACATTGATGCCATGAGCTCATACTTGGTACAGGTCCAGGTTAGAGCGTTGAGAGTAGCAAAAAAAAATACGAGATTATTTTAGCCAAATATTGCAATGCCACAAAATACTATCGCTCCAGCTCAATGCCCACTATCCGGATCAATTATGCCTAACGAACCGCCGGTAAAACATTTATTCAGAATACAAATTAAAGTCTATTTTCACCCCCCAGAGATCACAAATTGTCAATCCCGGGCCAAATTTAGTGGTTATTCAAAGCCAACAAAATGAAAATTCCGTGCCTATCACGCAATCTGCCCCGGTAAAAGTGTTATATTTCAGACAATTTGGTTTTTGAATTTAATTTTTTTCAGTCTAATCCCTTAGCTCATGATCAAACTTTGGTGCCGACCCGGCAAAACTCTCACACTGACGAAATTGTAGAGGTGCTTTATAAATAATGATAATAATGGCTTTTAAGACCATTTTGGATTGAAAACTTTTTTTTAAAAATTTTTAAATAACAAAATATTCTTGACTTTTCAATTTTTTATTAAAAATATATTCTAAAAAACTTATTCCTTATGAAGTTTGTTTTGAAATATAGAAAATAAATGTATTTATTAAACTTTTTAAATGTATATTAGTGAAAAAAAAATCGTTAATGTTTTTTTAAGGTTGAACGCAACGAATCAGCGGGACAGGCAAATCGCCAACAGCAAGTGAGACGTTCGAATGTTGAACACGGACGTGTGCGACATGGCGGGGACGACCCGACTGAACCAGTGCGAAATGTACGCGCCTAAGAAAATGCTTATTTATTTATTTATATTTTTCGTTTAATTTGGCATTTTTTTTTAAATTTACGAACTTTTTTGTTACTATATTTAAAATTCAAAAACATTCTTTATGTTAAAAAAATTTGGGGGATCCTAAGTGGCTATTTTTAGCATCCCTACCGAAGACCTGCCAGGGCGCAGGAGCCTGTTCTTGACGAGAGACCCAGCACGTCAGGGGGTACTGGGTTTACTCGTCCTGAGCGGCAGTCCCGCCAATCGGTGCGTCCTTCAGTTGAACCTACTTTGTCATCTGTAGTGGAACCCCCGCCTCCTCCCGGCCCTTACCCGCTTAGTAAAATTAAGCGTTTACCCACTTGCCAAATTAACCAGTCGCATATTAACGAGGGTATTGAGTGCTCAATTTGTGGCGAACTTTTTGTTATGGATAGTATTGTCTCTGCTCTACAATGCACCCATCTTTATCATCAAAATTGTATTAAAAAATGGCTCAAAATATCTGGTGCTTGCCCATTATGTAAAATCGCTCTTGATTAATTTTCTTTTCACTAATTTCTTTGGCTCTTTCTATAATGAATTATTTTGTGTGCCTTTCAAATTTTATGATCTTTACTTATTTTTGAATTATTTTATTTATTTTAATTTCAATTAAGATTTATGATTTTTCTGCTTCCTAATCTTCATTGTTAACAATATAATTGTAATTCCATATAAATAAAGCATAATAATATTAAAACTCTTAAGCTAATTTGCAGAAATATTAGTTATAAGTTTGTTTTTTAAATAAATTTTTCGAATAGTTGTTTTAAATTAAAATTTAATATTTTAATAAAAATTGAGAATCATAGGGAGTCGACGCCGGGAAATTTTTAACTTTGGTTTAACTATTTATATCTCATATCTCGTAGAACATTTCCTTTTCTTCAAATATGGAAGATGCCTTTAAATACGTTTAGTTTAATTTTTTATAAATTTTTTAATTTTATTTTTCTTAAATTTAATGTAAATAAATACTGGTCAATAAATCATTTAAATTATCATTTTTATAAATGAAGCATTAAAATATGAATTGTTATTTGCTGAAAATTTAATTTTGCAATTTATTAAAAATTTTCGAAAAATTAAATTTTAGGTATTAATTTAATTTTTGTTCCTTATAAAATTATTTTGACCTTTTTATTTTTTAAATATTTTTTGACCTTTTATCGTAAGTTTAATTTTTTATTACATTATACGAATAATTCAAATTTTTTATTGATTAAAATGAAAAAAAAGTTATTAATTTACTATTTGCAATGATTTTAACTATAATAATTACTTTTTAATATTATCGAAATTTTTCATTAATGATTGTTTAATTTTAATTGTTAATATAAATGTATATATAATTATAAAAAAATGTTATAATTTTTTATCATTGTTTACTTGCTTCATGAGAATTAAATTATTTATTTCTTTCTCATGCAAAATCTCTGAGTTATTCTCTATCATGTCGCCAAGTCTTTTTTTTAAAACATATTAATTTATCTTGATAAAAAAGATTATTATTAATAATTATATTTTTTAATTATTTCAAAAAATTATCTTTGATGAAATTGCTTTGAACCTCTGGTAGATTATACAAAATATTATTAATAAATGAAACAATTATTTTATCGTAAATTTTTCCTTTATATCATTGAGCAATTAACATTTGCTCATAATATATAATTTTGTTAGCGTAAATTAAAGTTAAATTCTTTAGTTTTATCGCCTCTTTTTCAGAGTTATGACTTAATTAATTTTTTATTTAAATTATATTTTTTGGCTGAATTATCTTATAATACTTATTATTTTAATATTTGTCGTGTTCTGTTGGTGTGCAATAACAGTCCTGAATTGTTTCACTTAATAAAGTGTTTTTCTTACGCAAAAAAAAAGCAAAAAATTTAGAAATAATAAATCACATCATTAAGTAATAACTATTATATAATTAAAATCCTAAATTAAAAAAAAATATTAACAATTTAGAATGAATCACCATAAATTTATAGAAATAATTTTATTTAAATTGATTTTGTGGCATCATAATAAATCAAAAGTGATTGTGAATACAGTATCTACCAACAAACTAAAAATATGTACCAATATGTTAATAAAAAATTTTATTCTTTTATTTTTATGGTGTTCATAAATATTTTATTGAAAATTTTTGTTTAAAATTCACTTTACCTTTTTAATAAATGTACAAATGTTTTTTAAATTATTTAATAAATGTTTTTTATAATAAATGTAAGTCTAATGTTTCTTTTACTAGATATTTTTTATGAATATCTTTCCGCCTGCAGAAAATCCTTTTACTTAACATTCATTTATTTTCTTGGCCGATATTCTAACTTTGAGAAAATGCGTATGCACGAAGTTAATTTATAGAAATACTTTTTAAATCTTATTTTATTATATTTGAATAATTTATTTTTTGTTTTATAAAATTACAGAATATGAATCAAATATTAATTTAGTTAATAATTTATGGTTGACGCGTTATTTTTTTTTAATGGATTAAATATAAACACTGAATTATTTACACACAAGATAAACATTTTTGTTATATAATTCCTCTATTTTTCCAATGTTTAGAGTAAGTTTTAGTTCTATATTGGCCTTTATTTTTAATAAATTCTTGCATAAGAAAATGATTTTTTTTGTATAAATGTTTCCGCGCATTTTTTTAATTTGTAATAAGTTTATTCATTTTAGATATATAGGCCAATTATAATTTATCTTCAATAGCTTTAAAAACATATAATTCAATATTTTCTATTTTTTTTTATTAATCACTCTTTTGGCAAATCAAATAAAAAAATAAAAGTAGATTTTTAATTTTGACATTAAGTTTAAATTACTATTTATTTTTAGCATTTGTAGGCAAAGTTTGGTGATTATTATCAATAAAATTGTTTGTTTTCTTTTGTTTAAATTATTTTAATATAAAATAAAATAAAAAATATTAGAAAAATAAACAAATAATAATAATAAAATAATAGAAATATCTTTCTGCTATAAGTTGATATTAAAATAAATTAAATTATACCTATTAAATATTTAATTTTTATTTTATTTATTTTAATTATTTACTAAATAAATCTTTTTTTTTATCTTTTTAGGACTTTTTATTTAGAAAACTTCTTAAAAATTATGCTTTTAATCATTTTTTTATTTGCATTTTAATGATTTAGAGTGAGAATTCTTCATTTTATTTTGTTATTTGAAAAAAATGTAATCAAACATTGCTAATTAAAATATAAATAATAATAATAATTTGAGTATTCTTTTTTGAATTTATGATTTGTATTGTAGGTCAATTTGTAAATTTTATATTTGCCTTTTTGAATTTTACTTTTTACAGAAAATATTTTTACAATACTTTGAATTTTTAAATATTAGAATCATTAAAATTACAAATTTCGTAATTTTAATATCTAGAAATAGCAATATTGATTTAGGTATTTTATGAATAACTAACTATCCGAAAAGTCCAAAATAAGCAATTTTAAAAAAGCAATACCCCTATAATTTAAATTATAATCTCATGAAATACAAATTTAATTTGTCATGAGTTCTTTCAATTGAATTCTTTTTAATTAGTTGAGTAAAAAACTTTAAATTGTTTTATATTTTTGATTAGAGTATATTAATATCAAACAATAAAACTACGCATATTTTTACAAGGTTTTAAAAGATTTTTGGCCAGAATATTTTGGAACTGTGCAAATTTTTTAATTTTACTGTCTAGTAGTAATTACTAAGCGCTATCGAATGATTTCAAAATCATTTAATTTATAAGTAGGTCGCGACTTTTAGTGACGAAAAATCTCGAAATAGTTAACTAAATATGAGTAAAAATGCCAAAATAGTGACAAAACAGTGGCAAAGAATGCGAAGTAGTGACATAATTTTCAGCCAAAAAACATTTTGCGGCCCAGTTTAAGATTAATTCATTTTTAGTAATAAAATATTTTAAACAATAATTGTAAATGAAGCCTTAAAAATATATTATAAAATACTTTATATTTTTTATTCAAAATTTTTTGTATTTGCTTTTTATTATTTATCAATAAGAATTAATAAAGTATCAAATAATATTTATTGATTTAATTGCTTACAACTAATAAAAATCTTTTTTTTATTTTTTCACTATTTTTTTCTTCAAAATCTTTTTTAAATCCGTATTTTTTAATCTTTTTTAAAAATGAAAAATTAAATTGTAATTTTTGTTTTAAATATGTTTAAATGTAAATAAATAAGTTTAATTTTTTTTTTAACTTTGAGTTCTTTTCATCTTGGTTTTGCAAACCGTTTCTGATTTCTTTGGTCGAATTGGTATAAAGTTTTAGCAAAAAACGCAAATATTTAATTTATTTTGGTTTTAATTACATTTTTCTAAAATAAAAGTAAAAAATATATGTAAATATTTCTTAATTTAAGAAAATTATAAAATGAAGCCTTATAAATATATTATAAATAATATTTTTTTATTTCAAAGTTTTTTTATTTGCTATGTTATTATTTAACGATAATAATTAATAAATTATCAAATAATATTTATTAATTCAATTGCTTAAAATTAATAAATAATTTAAAAAACTATTCTTTGAATAGTTATTATTTATTTATCTTATTTTGGTAAAATTTAATTTTTAGTGATTGGCTTTTTTGAATTGTTCTTTTTTTTATAATTTTTTGCCAATTTTTAATTTCTAAGGTATTTTGCTTAAAAATATTAATTAATTTTCATAATAATACTTAGTAATTTGATTGCTTTTATTTTTTATTTTTAAAAATTTATTGTATTAAAATATTATTGTGGCAAAAAAAGCAATTTCAAAATTTACATTTCAAAAATAGATTATATATAAATAAGATTTGATTCAAAAAAATGATAAAAAAAATTTCTTTTTACTTTTTTGTTTTTATTTTTGCGTTTTGAGAGAATTTTTTAAATAATTTTACGAATTTTTGTGCCCAGGATGCCGATAGGCAACGTCAGGCGAAATTTAAAATTAAAAAAGAAACCGTCAACCGGCATCGAACTCATGACAGAGAGTAATGTCGAGGTTGATGCACTAACCACTACACACGCTATGAATAAATAACAGTTTATTCATGTTTAAATTAACTTTATTTACTAAAATTTGGTAACTTTTCTCCCACAAAAATGCCATTGTTTTATTTTAAAAACCCAATCTTTAGGGGTGTACTTTTATTTCGCTTTTCAGCCAAAAAGCGAAAGGCGAAAAGCGAAAGGCCCAAAAAAGCGAAAAAGCGAAACTTGCGAAAGGCGAAAAGCGAAACTTGCAACATCCCTGCTGGAAACTCGTGTTATGAACATTCATTTTAAAAACATTTAATTATTTAAATGCGAAATTATGAATTTTCCAATATTTTTTTTTGTATTTAATCAAAACTTTTATATTCTGACAGTTATTACTTTTTCCTTGGTTATATTTTTTAATTTTATCTATATCAGATTTATTAAACAAATTTTTTTTCTCTCTAATTTGCATTGAAAATTTATTCTATTCTTTGTTTCAAACATTCGCAAGTTTTTTAAATTTAAGACAAACAGCGTTAAGGTTGCTCTTTAACAATGTATTTAAATATTGAAGATACAAAATAAATTGTTTTTTAAATATTTTTTTTCGTTGTTTAAATTTCAAATCATTTATTTGTTAGTTTTTTAATTGTGTTAATAATACGCGTATTGAAAAAGTTCAGCTTTTATGGTATAGATATATTAAATTAAATTCTTGACTAATAGATTCAATATTTTTTTGTTTCGATAAATTTATAGAATGATTCAAGTAAATCCAAGTTTTAAAATTTATTTTTCTTGCTGCGTACTGGTGTTCAATTTTGTGCTGTGGCAATCATGTTGAAATTTTGTTTTAATATATTTTTTTGAAACATTTGTAATAAAATAGCATTTATTTGTAGCTCAATTTTTTACAGTTCGTCATTAAAATTATTTTAATTTTGCTTGAAATTTTGATGTTGTTATTTTTTTTAAAAACTTAAAGAAATCTCATTATACTGTCTTACTTTTTAATTGAAGCCTCCAAATATATTAAAAAACCTAATTTTTCTTTTACTATATACGTTATATTTGATTATATTCTTTTTTTTAAATTTTTTTGTTACTCTTGTGTCGTGTGTTTTTTCTGAGATTTTATTTTTGCACGTGATATTCTTTTGGTTGCGTATTCTGTTTATTTTACATTTTATTAAAACAGCTAAATATATAAAAAGTAGAATTAAAAATATGAAAAAACTACCAGTTTTTTGTTTTGGACACGCATAGCAATTAAATCATTATTATTGATGGTTTTTAAGCTGCTTAATTTATCTTAATTTCTTGTTTTTGGGACTTTTTTTTCCATCGCATTAAGGTGCAGCGGTGTAACTAAATAAATATTAATTATTCATTTTTACCATGGCAGAAGCAGACCCACTTTCTGAAATTCCGTTGCTATATATTTTTTCATTAGTTATTTAAATGAAATCTAATTTTAATATACCTTAAAATTTTTTAATGTATTCTAATAATTTAGTTAATTCATTTGTTTTTGCTTAATCAATGTTTTTCTATATAAAGTGATATTGATAGTTTTGATTAGCATCTTTTGTCACCAGACTGGGAAGTCTTTGCCCCGTACATTTAATATTTATACGTAATAAAAACTAAATTATCTTTATTTTAATCTTTATTATTGCTTTAGTTTCATTTCTAAATTAATTTTCTTTTTTTGTTGTGAGTAGTAAAAAAATATAAAACTTATTACCTCATTTTTTTGAGTTTCTATGTTTTCAGCGTCTAATGAAACTGATTTTGATTGTTATTGGCTCTGGGCATTTTCATCCATATTTCCATAAAAACAAAGACTAAAAACATATAAAGAATTTTTTGCTATTATAATAATAATCTTTTAATAATAAAAAAATTGATTCAACTTGATTCAACAAATGGAAAAAATAATTTTAAATAAATAAATAAATAAGTTAAAATTCGAATACTAATCTCAGACAAAAAAAGATGAAAATTGGTTACGAATTATCTTAAGTACACTTAAACCAATTATACAGAATTACTTAGTTTTAAATGTATTTTTAAATAAAAACAAAATGCTAAAAATTGTAATTTTGGTTGCGAAATTCCGACAGAATATCTGCATAATTTTTTTATATTATATATCTTGTAATATTATAATTATTTAGCATTTAAATTAGAATTATTTCTGGTCTTGTTAATTTATTGATTTTACTTGATAAATGGGAATTCAGTAAGTAAAATATTCTGTCAATAAAACTTTTATGAAAATTTAATGTATTTTTGATTCATCAAATTATAGTAATTAGAACCTATAAGTTTACGCAAAATTTTTTTTTTTTTTGCTTTTTCTCGGCTTAGGTTAAAAGGATAAAATCTCTGTTTTGACAAAATGGCATCTCTTGTCCCATCTAAGGGCCATAAAAAAGGAGATACAGAGCCAGAAAAAGTTGTCAAATAGAAAAAAATTAGTATTATAGGATACAAAAATTATAAAATTTTAATTCGTAAAATTGAATTTATTTAAATGACATTTTTAAGAACCACACTAAGAAAAATTAGAATATTATGTTTATGTTTATTAATATTTGTTGATTATATTATATGTATTATTATGGATTAATATTCATTTAATGAAATTTTTTATTTTTCATTTTATTATTCAGTTTTAAATTTATTTTTGACTTAAAGAATGTGCGAGCATATTTCTCTAAAAATGAGTAGGGGCTCAAATAAGGGCAGTTCAATTAACTGTTAAAAATTTAATTGTATATTCTTATTTAAAATAATAAAATAATCTTTGAATTTTATTAAAATAATTATTTTGGTTTAATATAATTTCTATGTTTTTTTTTTAATTTTTTCTATTGTTTTGATTATACCAAATAATTTTAATAATTAAAAATAATTATTAATTTTAACCATTAAAAAAAGTATCTTGTCACGATGCACGCAAATGAAGGATTCAGGTATGAAACGATTCATTGATGAGAGTTTTGAAGCAATTTTTTTTTAAGTTCTCCAGCTTATATTAATACAAAGATTTATTGGAAAATTAGTGAATTTATTATTCACTTTAAAAAAAATATATATATATAAAATATTTTTATAATCTCAAATAAATTATATATCTTTAATAATTATGGTTGTAATTTTATATTATTTTTTATTAAAATATAGAATTTTATTTTTTGCTTTTTGATACCATTTTAAATTGTCTAAAATTTTATTTTGTTAGTTTTATTCATACAAATTTATATGCTAGACTTAGCTCGAATCCGACAGCAATAAAATATGTTTAATTTGTATTTAAATTAAAAACTTATATCGTTTTGGCCTTTCTTATGTTTAAAGCTGGTAGGAAAATTTTTTATGAAAATTCTACTGTTAATTATTATTATAATTTTAAAAGTTTTAAAAACCTATACGAATTTTTACTTAATAAAACGTTTTTATAAAATCAACTAATTCATTAGGGTGCCCAACATGGGCAAGCAGTACTTTGGTGGAATGGTGATAAACTGCAAATCTGTTGACGCCTAATGAATCCAAATAATTGTTACATAAGTTCTATTGGAATAAAAGTACTGATCAGTACGCAAAAAAATTAATTAATTCTATTTAATTGCATTTTTCACTCAGAGAGTTTCTACCGTAATGAATGGCCCTTTTGGGAGCAATTTTTATGTCAATTAAATTCTAATTAATTAATTTGGATGCCGATCAGTACTTTTATTCCAATAAAACTTATTTAATAATTATTTGGATTCAAACAGATCTTCAGTTTATCACCATTCCACCAAAGTACTGCTTGCCCATGTTGGGCACCCTGTTTTTTTCGGCACTTAGCCCATCCAGTACGTTGGTGGAAATGCAATTAAATGGAGTATTTGATGAATAATAATGATCTACTAATTATTTGACAATTTTCTATCACATTTGAATTTAATTTAATTTTTTTAAAATTTTTTTAAAAATAATAAATATTAAAATTTAGTTTTAGATTATTTATGTATAGAAAAGTAAATACCCAAGGGTTATGGAAAAAGTCATTAAAATAAATATTTGTTATATAATAGTTATAAGCAAATAAGCAAATTATAGCAATATGCTCCCATATTCAAATATTCAAAGCTCGCAGGAAAACAATAAATATGAAATAAGTAAATTAATAAATTATTATGAGAGCCTTTATTGAAAACAAGACAAAAAAGAAAAAGGAAAGAAAAATTAAATCAGATTCAAAATTTACTTCCTTCTGATGAGAATGATGATTAAAAAAAATTAAAAATTAAAAATGAATTGATAAAATTTGCAATAATTTAAATTATAAATAAAACTCAGCCAGAGATGGCTGACAAAAGAATGATGAGTTAGTTGAACATGAGATAAAAATTGTTTATTCAATTTAGGTGATAAATTAAATACTAAATATATTGAAAAAAATTAAATTAATAATCTTGATTATGCACTTAATTAGCAATCTGTCCTAGATATTTATAAAATTAAATAGAGAAATTGAAAAATATTTAAAAAGATTAACTTAAAATTATTATTGGAAATAACAAACAAGAGCATTAATGAATTTGCAATTAATGATAAGGAATCAGTGAATTGAAAAATAAATACATCTATTAATTTATTGGCGGTGCGAATACCTTGATGCGGGTCTGGTGAATTGATCAAGAAAATTTATTATGAAAAAATAAATTTACAATAAAGCACAAAATAATAATATGCATAAACTAAACAGAGCGATTTATTAATAAATATTTGACAATACAACAATAAAAAACATAAAATTATTTATTAAATAAAAAATATAGCAAATACAATATTTTTGCGTTTATTAATTTTTAATTAAATTTAAAATAAAAACAATATGAATTGTCTTATATTGAGAAAAAGATTATATTCAAATATTTCATTTTTATAATTTATGCACTTTTTATATAAAGAAAAAATCAAAAAAGAAATAAAATTATATTAGCTAACAAAAAAAAAGGACACACAAATATAAGAAATTAAGCTTCTTTTATATTACGGTCAAGTTTATGATTTATCATTTATTATTTTAATCGATAAGTATAAAATGCATCTGTTCATTGCTATATTGGTTCATTAGATTTTTCTTTTTAAATTTATTTGCATTTAATTATGCAGATAATGATAATATATTTGTGGTAAGAATTTTTATTTCAAAGTTTTTATGGAATTTTTTTAATTTGTCCGAATTTGTCGTTCTTATTTTTAAAATTATGAGCAATGTTTTATAAAGCTGAATTTTATTCGATTGTTACGAACAAAACATCAATATAATTAATTGCTGTGGAATTATTATGATCCTATAATTTTAAATTTTCTCATGAATCCTAATGATTTTTAATTTTTTTCTTGAAATACGTTAGATTTATATTGAATAACATATTAAAAATTGGCGGGTTTTTACTTTCTTAGATTGATCTTTTTTATATTTCCTAATTATTTTAATAAATTTTTCTTTAAATTCTTCATTTTTATTCTTTTTTTTTTGTTTTACTATTTTATCTCATGTCCCTGTATCTTAAACGGTTGCAAATCATCCTCATAAATTTTTTGTTGAAATAAATATTTTTAAAAATAAATTTAATAATTTTGAAATATAATTATTTTTATTTTATCTATTTTCTTATAGGTTTTAATTATTTTATGCATAAATTATCCGCTATTACCTTGATAATTTCGGTGCTACAGTCAGGTGCAAAAGTTTAACACCACTAGCGTTTTCGAGAAATTTGGCTTTATAAAAAGTTAAATAATTGGTGATGACCAAAATGTTTTGACATTTTTTGTAGCATTTTTAATGGGCTTGAATGATACTAATCATTAAGCAAAATATCGGTTAAAACCCGAATTACAATTGACTTTGTGTACCATGCCCCATTTTCAGTGGTGCATATGTTTAACACCACTTTTTGAATCTCAAATTTGAGAGCACAGAAAAATCTGAAATAATTCATGCTAGCATAACTTTTGATGCTGATCAAAAATGTCTTTTACAGCAACTTCATCCGATCACTCCTTCATGGTGATCTGGACAGCCAAAATACAGTGAAAATCGGGAAAATTTTCGAAAAAAATTCCTAGGGGGTTGGAAAATTTTTTTTGAAAATTTTGAGTTGACCTATTGGAAAGAGCACATAATTCGCTATAATATACAAAAGACTGCGAGTCTCTACGACTTATACCCGCTGAGATATGGGCACTTCAATTTCAGTGTCTACAAAAAGAACTGTATTTCTTAAGAAAATTGTGCAGTTTACAGTAGAAAGATCATCATCAAAAATGAAGTGCCATTACCTAAGTGGGTATAAGACGTAGACTCAACATTAAAAAAGCAAAGCGGTAGTAAATTTTGTGCTCTTTCCAATGGGTCAACTCAAAATTTTCAAAAAAAATTTCCCAACCCCCTCGGAATTTTTTTCGAAAATTTTCCCGATTTTCACTGTATTTTGGCTGTCCAGATTTACCATGAAGGAGTGATCGGATGAAGTTGCAGTAAAAGACATTTTTGATCAGCATCAAAAGTTATGCTAGCATGAATTATTTCAGATTTTTCTGTGCTCTCAAATTTGAGATTCAAAAAGTGGTGTTAAACATATGCACCACTGAAAATGGGGCATGGTACACAAAGTCAATTGTAATTCGGGTTTTAACCGATATTTTGCTTAATGATTAGTATCATTCAAGCCCATTAAAAATGCTACAAAAAATGTCAAAACATTTTGGTCATCACCAATTATTTAACTTTTTATAAAGCCAAATTTCTCGAAAACGCTAGTGGTGTTAAACTTTTGCACCTGACTGTAACTTTGCTCAAAGGCAACCAATTTTTAAAATCTTGATATCATTCGATAGCGCTATAAGTGTTTTCTATTAGCGTACAAAATTTTAAATTGTTACGCAAAAACCAGTGTATCCTATAGCTTTCCCCTTTTAAAATATTGGTTTTATTTTGTTATAAGAATTTTTATTATTCTGGGGTTTAATTTTTCTATTGTGTATAAATAAAGAATTTTATTTTCAATATTTGTATGCATTTTTTTCTAATATTACGATGATTTTTTTTATAGTATGCTTTTTAAATAATGTTTTTAAATACTTGCTAATGATCGAAAGAAATTAATCTCATGAGCTTAAGTCCTCTTTTCGTACATGTATCTGCTGGTACGCTCTTTTTTCGATTTATTTGGATTCTTTTTCTATTAATTCAGTATAGTATATGTTAAGAGACTTATAATTGCACATTTATTTTTTAAAATAAATTGTTTTCATCTTTAAAAAAACCATTTCAAAATTTGAATAAATTGCAAGCCACTATAGGGTTGAAGTGCCATTGAGTGAAAGGAAGTGCCATTGAGTGAAATGAAGTGCCGTTGACTGAAGTGAAGTGCCATTGGCTGAAGTGAAGTGCCATTGAGTGAAATTAAGTGCCATTGGCTGAAGTGAAGTGCCATTGAGTGAAAGGAAGTGCCATTGAGTGAAATGAAGTGCCGTTGACTGAAGTGAAGTGCCGTTGAGTGAAATGAAGTGCCATTGGCTGAAATGAAGTGCCATTGAGTGAAATTAAGTGCCATTGGCTGAAGTGAAGTGCCATTGACTGAAGTGAAGTGCCATTGACTGAAGTGAAGTGCCATTGAGTGAAAGGAAGTGCCATTGAGTGAAATGAAGTGCCGTTGACTGAAGTGAAGTGCCATTGGCTGAAGTGAAGTGCCATTGACTGAAGTGAAGTGCCATTGAGTGAAATGAAGTGCCATTGGCTGAAATGAAGTGCCATTGAGTGAAATTAAGTGCCATTGGCTGAAGTGAAGTGCCATTGAGTGAAAGGAAGTGCCATTGAGTGAAATGAAGTGCCGTTGACTGAAGTGAAGTGCCGTTGACTAAAATGAAATGCCATTGACTGAAGTGAAGTGCCATTGACTGAAGTGAAGTGCCATTGAGTGAAATTAAGTGCCATTGACTGAAATGAAGTGCCATTGATTGAAATGAAGTGCCATTGAGTGTAATGAAGTGTCATTGACTGAAATTAAATGCCATTGGCTGAAGTGAAGTGCTATTGAGTGAAATGAAGTGCCATTGACTAAAATGAAATGCCATTGACTGAAGTGAAGTGCAATTGAGTGTAATGAAGTGTCATTGACTGAAATGAAGTGCCATTGACTGAAATGAAGTGCCATTGAGTGTAATGAAGTGTCATTGACTGAAATTAAATGCCATTTGCTGAAGTGAAGTGCCATTGAGTGAAATGAAGTGCCATTGACTAAAATGAAATGCCATTGACTGAAATGAAGTGCAATTGAGTGTAATGAAGTGTCATTGACTGAAGTGAAGTGCAGTTGAGTGAAGTGAAGTGCCGTTGAATGAAGTGAAGTGCCATTGAGTGTAATGAAGTGTCATTGACTGAAATTAAATGCCATTGGCTGAAGTGAAGTGCCATTGAGTGAAATGAAGTGCCATTGACTAAAATGAAATGCCATTGACTGAAATGAAGTGCAATTGAGTGTAATGAAGTGTCATTGACTGAAGTGAAGTGCAGTTGAGTGAAGTGAAGTGCCGTTGAATGAAGTGAAGTGCCATTAAGTGAAAGGAAGTGCCATTGAGTGAAATGAAGTGCCGTTGACTGAAGTGAAGTGCCATTGGCTGAAGTGAAGTGCCATTGACTGAAGTGAAGTTCCATTGACTGAAGTGAAGTGCCATTGAGTGAAATGCATTGCCATTGACGGAAGTGAAGTGCCATTGACTGAAGTGAAGTGCCATTGACTGAATTGAAGTGCCATTGAGTGAATTGAAGTGCCATTGACTGAA